>JAJOZX010002883.1:522500-567500 GCA_023014485.1 Bathynomus jamesi | reverse complement strand
TTTGAAATCTCCATAGCTCGTGACGGTAAAGAAAACCCCAAGCGATTCTTTCAATACGTCAATAATAGAAATCCAGTAAAAAGTGTCTTAGGTCCATTAAAAAATGGAAATGGAGATCTAGTCTCTGAAAACAAGGAAATGGCTACCTTGCTAAACGAATTTTTTACGTCAGTTTTTACTATAGAAGATGTAACGAATATCCCTACGGTCATAGACATAATACCTTTTGATAATGGTAATATTTTGGATAATATTGTCGTTAGTGAAGGGGAAGTAATGCGCTATATTGATAAAATGAAAACGCGTAAATCACCGGGTCCGGATTCCATATATCCCATACAACTAAAAGAATTAAAAGATAGCATTGTTGTGCCGCTAACAAAGATTTTTAATGCGTCTATTTCTGAGGGGTGCGTACCAGATAATTTCAAGTTAGCAAACGTAACACCTATCTTTAAGAAAGGCGATAAAGGTGCGGCGGGAAATTATAGGCCAATCAGTTTAACGTCTGTTGTAGGTAAGCTACTGGAATCAATAATTAGGGATCGTATAGTCGAACACTTAGAAGTGCATAATCTGGTTAGAAATACGCAGCACGGTTTTAGGCGAAACAAATCTTGCTTAACTAATCTTTTAGAATTTTTCCAAAGCGTGGTTAACGTTTACGATAGACATCGGGCGGTTGATGTAGTGTATTTAGATTTTCAAAAAGCGTTTGACACCGTGCCGCACAAAAGACTGATTGAAAAAACTAAGGCTCATGGAATCAGGGGTGTAGTAATAAATTGGCTAGAAGAATGGTTGCGAGGCAGGAAACAGAGGGTGGTCGTTGATGGAGCGGAGTCGTGTTGGGCTAATGTAGCGAGTGGCGTTCCTCAGGGTTCTGTATTGGGCCCCTTGCTTTTTCTTATATATATTAACGATTTAGATGTCGGCCTAGTCAGTACAGTTTCAAAGTTTGCGGATGACACGAAGCTGGGTGGTAGGGCGATTAATGACGAAGATAGAGGTAAAATTCAGGAAGATCTGAATAAAATCGTTGATTGGTCAGTCACATGGCAAATGAGATTTAACGTGGATAAGTGCAAAATTATGCATATAGGTTCGCGTAACGGTAATTTTGCGTATAGTATGTCAGGGAAAGATTTAACAAGCGTAGAGCAGGAAAAAGATTTAGGAGTTATAGTCACTGGTGATTTAAAAGTAGCGAAACAAAGTACAGCGGCGGTCAATAAGGCGAACAAAGTGTTAGGTTTTATAGCTCGAAATTTTGAGTACAAATCGCGCGATATTATAGTTCCTCTTTATAAATCATTAGTTAGACCCCATTTGGAGTACGCGGTCCAATTTTGGAATCCGCATATGCGCAAAGATATAGACAAAATCGAAAGAGTTCAAAGACGAGCAACTAAGATGATTCCGTCTCTTAGGTCAAAGTCGTACGAGGATAGGCTTAAAGAGTTAAAATTGACTACACTCGAGACTAGGAGGTTAAGGGGTGATCTAATCCAGGTTTTCAAAATTATGAATGGGTTTGATAACGTAGATAGAGATAGCTTTTTCGAAATATCTCAATATAATAGGACTAGAAATAACGGGTGTAAGTTGACAAGTAGAAGGTTCGAGACAGCAGTTGCGAAAAACTTTTTTACGCATAGAATAGTAAATAGCTGGAATAGTTTGCCGGTAGAAGTAATTAGTAGCACGTCTATAAACATGTTTAAGAATCGATTGGACGCGCATGTTGATAGAAAGGGTATAGTTTAAGGTAGTAAAATTAAGGCTTTGTGGGGATAGATCCCACAGCTCAACACAAGTGTTGTGGGATATAGGGAGGCAGCGTCTTGGGTTAGGGGATACTCTCTGTCCTTACACACCCCATTTAAAGAGATTCCTCTGCCGAGCGGTGCCCCCCATAGTACTGTGAGGTATTGAAAAACTCATGATCTTCACTTGCCCCACAAACACCTTTAAATGGGAGACCCATAATGGGTGCACACACATTTCTACATTACTGTACAGTCTTTACAGCCACACCTACACTTTTCCTCGTAAGTGTATATATTGTAATGTATATGGTTGTAAATTTGACTTGGTCCGCAATCGATATGAACCGTGACTTGATGGATACCGTAATGAAATTGACTGGATTCTTTGGATCTGATATATTTGCATGTCCGTTATATAATAGATATAGAGTGTAACATATTTGTGGATAGTAGTCTATTATGACTTGATCCTCTGGATCGAGAGATTCTATCTTTAGTTTTAAATCGATAATTAATTATTTTTAAATTGATAATGTATATGGTTGTAAATTTTGACTTGGTCCGCAATCGATATGGACCGTGACTTGATGGATACCGTAATGAAATTGACTGGATTCTTTGGATCTGATATATTTGCATGTCCGTTATAAGTAGATATAGAATGTAACATATTTGTGGATAGTAGTCTATTATGACTTGCTCCTCTGGACCGAGAGATTCTATCTTTAGTTTTAAACCGATAATTAATTATTTTTAAATTGATAATTATTTAGTTTCGTAAAAATTGGTCGTTGCCAATTTACCGGCAGTTTTTAAATAAGTTTCTTATGTTCTTGTGGTTCGGAGCCCACGTGGAATTGTGGGTCCCCTCCGCCACCACGGAGGACATAAACAGTGCACGATTGCGAACACAGTTGGGTGGACCGGCCGTGAGTGGATCCTGGGGTCTTTGTTGGTCTGAAACATTATAACATTATAACATTATATATATATATATATTAGTGATGGGACGATTGTCATATTTCATACAATCGCTGTTGCGATTGCGATTGCGATTGTCAGACTTTGAAAAGCGCGCGATTGCGATTGAGATTGCGATGGTTTAGCTTTAGCCTCACATAACGCTCATTTATGCTTTAAATATACCTAAACGCGTTACCTACCTCAGTCAGGGAGTTAAGTATTGATGTAGCTCCTGCTTCAGTCTGTGAGGAAAGTCCAGTTTCAACCAATGGCTTCACCAACTCCATCCGTGATTTTTTTGATACTGGTACTGAATCCTTCATTACTTTATCAACTAAGAAATGAGAGACAATATACCTAAACGCGTTTCAGCCACACATGATCATAATGTGCGTTTCCAGGATGCGGGAACGAGGACCCAACGCGTTATGCACCCACCAACCACTTTCCCCAACCTCCTCCCTTTTAGAAAGTGATTTTACTGTTTTCTTATTATTTTTTTAATATTTGAACTGTATACATGGTAGACAATATTTTAAAAACAGCAGTTTCTCCGCCGTCTCACCGTCCCAATCGATCTCAATTTGAAATTAGCTCTATTACTGCTTTTTGTGATTCTAATTCAGATTTGACAATTAGTTGTAACTTGTGGGCAGTACAGTCTAGATTTTTAATTCCTGATAGAAACAAGGCTTTTTTCATGTTAGCCCCTGAATCTCTCATTACAGCTTGGACGGAAGATTGACTTATGTCCCACTTAACAAGCATCGCATCAAAAGTTTTAGAATATATTCACCTGTGTGCCGCTCATCAAGACGTTGAACTCCTAGGACTAATTCCATCCTTTCAAAGTTCTGGTAATTGCGTGACATGTAAAGAGAGTAAAGAAACACCTGCAGATGTATCCGACCAAGCATCGGTAGTGAAAGACATCTTCACATCACGTAGTTGCAGCAACATTTCTTTAACTCTACCTGACACAGCGGCATAAATCTCATTACACGTAAGATTAGTGTAGAATTTTCTTGTTTTTAGTTTGTATTGCGGAGAAGTATCGTTCATCAACCTCATGAAACCTATATCTTCGACATGACTGAAAGGTAAGTCGTCCATAATGAGCATTTCTGCAATTCGATAGTCTACCTTTTTCGATTTTGGGTCATTAACATCCCATATTTTCTTTTTTTCAAGACAACTAAACAGAGTTTGATTTTTAGTTTTAACTTCACACTTATTTTTTTGCAAAGGTGTCTGAGTTTGCACTTTTTTTAATTGGTCCTTCTCAGTTACTTCATTTTCAATAGCAATTAATTCTTTATACTCTTCAGAGTGCATTGACCGTAAATGATTCTTAAAATTTGTGGTATTACGTCCTTTTCGCGAATAGTTTTTATTACACAATAAACACTTTGCTAATTCAGAGTTGCTAGATACTTTTTCAAAATATTTCCAAACGGCACTCATGGTGATCAAATAATGTTGCTAATTTAAACCCGAAAGAATGTGCACAAAGCCACAAAAGATTCGACAACCTCAGACAACCTCACTCCAACACTGTCTGAAGCACACTGCCGAGACAGGCTCAAACAATGCCCACTCGCGTTTCAACTCTGACGTCATATTTACCATGGGTGGTTTCTTCCAATAATGCGTATTCTGAAAAAGAATATAGGTCCATAGGGTTAGCTTGATATTTTAACATTCCAATTTTACATAGAGCAAATAAAGAGGTGTACTTATTGTTATTATTAAACCAATTTTTTATTCTGTTTTCAACTAATTCGCAACCCGTTTTCATTTCTGTTTTTGACTTATTTATTATTTATTTATTATTCCGTATTGTTGTTAGCTAAACTTTCCTTTAAGTACGCATGAAGAGCAGCTTTCATAGCAACTTTTGTAGGGATTTAAATCTTTTGTTCACAATCGCAACAATCGCACTCATTAAATGCGATTGCAATTGCGATTGCGATTGTAAAAAAATGTGCGATTGTATCGCGATTGCGATTGCGATGCATCGTCCCATCACTAATATATATATATATATATATATATATATATATATATATATATATATATATATATATATAACATCATATGTATATTATATATATATATATATATATATATATATATATATATGTATGTATATATGTATGTATATATACATATATACATACTATATATATATATATATATATACATATATACATACATATATATATATACATATATACATACATACATATATATATATATATATATATATATATATATATATATATATATATATATATATATATATATATACATATGTAAAAAGTGAACAATGAACAATTCCTATACCATCATTATATGGATTCATTGTCTTCATGCAGTACTTATGTTCGTATAGTTTTTATGTTCGAATGTCCATTTTTACATAAGAAACCAAAATCGCCTAAGCGAGTTTGGATAGAATTTCGATTTATACTTCTTTATTCATTACTGTATTTCCCTAATTCATCTTTTCTAATAATGACTTATACACTATGACGTCATAAAATAACTTTATTCTCTTTACGTTTCCCATACCTTGTACACTAAGTCACGCGCTTGGTATATGGACATCTTCCGTATGCAATGTATGGTAAATTCTTTAATAATAATGTTGTGGTGTTATGTAGTATAAACATTGTTATTCAACCATATTCATCCATACGTCACGTTTTCCCCATTAATTCCCCTTGATCATTATCCTATATAAATTTTATTAAATATTCATTTTTTACTCGTGTCAATTTGTGAAGCGCGAAACTTTGGGCCTTCGTTCGAAAACGCAAAAATACGTTCTCGTATTATTTTTTTCATTTTTTTATTTTTTTACTTTCAAGTGCGTTCACCCCTCGCAAGATATTCATAGATGCTTAGTGAGATCGATTCCGCTCACTACGACGATTCGAGCGCCTCAAAGATAAAATATCTCCGTTCGCTCTGATTTCAAATTCATAACATATTATAGCATATTATTTCGTAAATAAATTATCTCGTATGCCATGTACTTGTATTATATTTCTAACATCTAAATTGTCTATTAATATGAAACTGTAAAAAAACAAAACAAAGTTATAGTAACTGTTTAATTGTAATTAACTGTAATACTTTAATTAATAATAACTTGTAATGTACTTCATTGAAACTGTGATTAAATGTAATGATTTAATTTATAATGTAAGAATGTACTTTAATAGAACTGTAATGGACAATCATAAGCGAATGTGAAGTAATCCATAATTGTAATCGTAATTGTAATGAACCAAAATTAATACGTACTCAGTCGTGTACTTAATTTGTACTTATGTGTACTATTACGAAATGATATCGCCTTCAGAAATGAAGATTCGGCAAAAATATACGATTAGTTTTTATTTTTATTTTTTTTATTATTTTTAGTTGAAATTTTTCAAACCATCTGATCATGTGTTTAAAAGGGGGGGAACTTAACCTTCAACTGTCGTCCCCCAACATTTAGGTTTATATTATACATGTACTTGTAAAATTACAGCACTTCTTCGTCAAGTCACTTCTTCATCAAGTCACTTCATATTAGCACCTCATTACGACTCCTTTGTTAGCAGCCTTGCTGCGAGGAGGGGGCAGAGGCCCCTTGCCTCCTTAACTTTTTAGATTCCGGCCTGAGCCATGGTCGAAAGAGGTCGAACCTCTACCCCTGTAAATTCAGAGAACTAACTGTACATTTTTAGAAGTAAATTACAGCAAGAGAAACTTTTTATTTTCCCCTTCGAGCCTTGTTCTCTTCAGAAGAACTTAGTCAGTTAAGTCAAGTTATAAAAGAAAAGTCGATAATTTTAGTATCAGAGAAGTACAGAGAAAGTATCAGAGTATTATAGAAGAGAGAAGTAAAAAATTGGCGACCCTTTGCCCAAATTAAGAGACAACCAAGCACCATAGAAGATATTGGCATAACAGTCTGGCGAGTCTGTAGCCAAGAGTTTAACAGAGTGGCGACCGAAAAGAATTAGAATGTTATAGAAGAAATATCCGTTGCTTGCCTCCTAATAGAACCCCCGTCGATCCGAACCACCCCAGGGCCATAGACGGAGGGGTTAACACATATATATATATATATGTATATATATATATATATATATATATATATATATATATATATGTGTGTGTGTATACATATATATGTGTGTGTATATATATATATATGTGTATATATATATATATGTGTATATATACATATATATATATATATATATTATATATATATATATATAATTACACAATAGAGACAGGGGAAGGCTATATTATCTCGGTTTATTTACATGTGTTGATTCACGAAATGTTTAGTCTAAATATCAGTACATACATACAAATATTACATACAAATAGCAGGTCATTAAAATTTTTAAATTACGTTGCCGTTGATGTTTAAAGAGAGATTTCTTTAAACACAATTTTATAACAATATTTGATGTGCAGTAAAATTATTAGTTCACATACCAGAAGATATTTATATATCGAGGTAAATAACAGAAAACTACATACTTAAAAGTAAATAAACAATTAAGCATGTTTTATGAATGTATAAAAAGTTTGTGTTTGAGCTTCAGATCGGATGAAAATAAATCAGTTTCCCTTAATAAAAAAAGATAAATTAATTTATTTAAATTAAAATAATAAACCTTTATTTTTTTTTTCATAAGACAGATATTAAGCAAAGAAATTGTTTTTTATTTAAAATGTGTTTAAATGATTGTTTTTTTGTGATGCTCGCATTAGTTAACATAAGAAAACGATGCGATAGAACTACACTCGAAGAGGTAATGTGGTATTAAATTATAATAATACGCTATGAGAATACAACGCAACTTCTTCTATGTTTTGAGGTCCATACATACTCTTGTATGAGTCTATTTCTGACTTTTAACCTTTTTTAATGCAAGAGTTATTTATTTTAAGCTTTCATTTCTATTGTTTAAGGGTATAAGGTTCAAAATTAAATGCCAAGCTCTGTAGTCATGAGGCGACTCTGTTATTTGATTTTTACGTATATCAGTCTGATGAATGGTAATGTTGCACCCCCTGCAGCTTAAACTAGCGGGGACCCACGAACACGCCGGAACGCTGCGTAAAAAGTGCCTTTTTTCTACTTGAATGTTTGTTTGTTTGCTTGTTTTAGTTTTAAACCTCTCTCATGAAAGACCGTGAAGGAAGGCGAGGATGAATCCTTTTTTAATTTTTAAAAAAATTTTCCCCAAGGAGGAAGGGGTCTCGCAAGAGGCCCTCAAGGGACAAATGCCATTCATTAAGGACGGTGAGACCCCATAAATGATAAATGGGGTGATGAACTTAAGGAAGGGGCCCCCCTTATAACGGAGTCGAAGGCCTTCAGGGGGCCCCTCCAGGGGCCAGTTTTAAAGCACCCCAAATTCCTCTGCCCAAACGCCACTATACTACTGACCAGACATGCGTCTACATCGAACATCTAACTCACTCGTCTTGCACGCAGGTAGGTATGGACATCTGCCAAACTGGCAAGAAGCTAAGATCATTCATAAAGGACTAGATAAGGGGATGAGGAAAGCAATTGAAGCTGCTTATATAACGTCAGGAAACGTGGTAAATCATAGAGAGGGATTTATGTGTTTAGCCAAAACAACGGGAAAAATTATGAAGTTAGCAGAAAGGGGCGGGACCAAGGAGTATCAACAGTAACCAGCCAATCAGGTGAAGCCACAAATGTTCGTCCAGTAGGTTTGGAAAAGATCTTCTGCATTTAAATATTGTGTGTTTAACTCATGTTGTCATTCTGTGTGAGCAAGGCTTTGTGCCGAAACGCAACGGAATATAACTCCATCTATTATCCCTTTAATGCCCAGTGTGTGAAATTTTCATCGTTAACTTTGGAAGCAATTTTAGACCTTCCAGTTCCCAATGTGTGAAATTTAACATTTCGTATTTTATTAATTATGAACAATAAAACTTTGTAAAATATATTTTTCAGTTATTTTGGGTCCAGTTAAACGATTTTTATATCCCAATTTTTTTTTTACTTTTCGACTTAATTTGGGTATGAAAGGGTTAACTGTCTTTTTCTACCACCCTCAAAACGCTTTTAACTAGTTAAATTTTTAAATTTGCATTAACTTAACGTAATTGGTAAGAATCTCAAATTAACTTAACTAGTTAATTTTGGAAGTTAATCGACCCAACCCTTGTATGTACAGTTAATCAAAAAGCTATCTTAAGATAATTAAATTGAATGAAGCTACTGTACATTAGCCAATGGTGTCTCAGAAGTCGCGCACCATTGGCTAATGTAGCTTCATTCAATTTAATTATTTCAAGATAGCTTTTTGATTAACTGCACATACTATTAATTTTATTATTCGAACATTATCGAACATAGAGTATCTTGTAATTAAATATCACTTATAAACCATTTCGACTCGTAAACCTTGTAAATCTGAATAAAGCCACAGGAAGGTCAAGCTGGTAGCCCCGCCTCTAGGCCTGGCTTGGTGGAGGAACGAGTTGCTCTCTTGCGCTCTCCGCCGCACATAGCCATGTATACCCGGCTAATCTGGTACCTTCTGAGCCAGGCATCTAGTGTTCTTTTGAAGACTTCAACTTTGACCCCTGTCACGTTTCTGAGGTCCTTTGGAAGCTGTTTAAAAAGTCTTATTCCCATGACAACCAAGCTGTTTTCCTTCAATGTTGAGGTGGTCCCTTGTCGAGGTTTGAATTTGGGAACACTACACATTCGGCCTTTTCTATTTTCCAGTATCATGGTATACCTCTCATGGTATACGTATCATGGTGTACCTCTCTCTTCTTTCCAGGGAGTACAGATTTAGTTTAAGTAATCTTTCCCAGAAGTTGAGTTCTTTGCAGCCATCGATCTTGGCTGTGAATTGTCTCCGAATATCTTGTAGTTTATTAACTTCTTCCTTCTTGTATGAGGACGCCAAGACCGAGCAGTATTCAAGTTTTGGCATGATCAGTATTTTCAACAGGGCAATCATTACTGTCTTGTCCCTTCTTTTAAAAGTTCTTAGTACCTGTTCCCCGACTCTTTTTGCTTTGTTTATCGTTATCTGATTTTGTGTCTCGAATTTCGCATCATCGGTCATTATAACCCCCAAATCTATTGCTTTCGTGTTCTCTGAATTTCCTGTCTGTTCGAGACATGATATGCTGTCTGTTTAAGTTCCTCATTTCTACCATATCTCAAGAGCTGGAATTTCACGGTGTTAAATGTCATGTTGTTCTCTTCTGACCATTTGTATATTCTGTTTGTGTCGTTCTGCAAGGCCTCCACCTCTTTTGCATTGCTGATATTTCTGCTGATCTTTGTATCGTCTGCAAAAGATGTTACTATTATCGCTGTTTACTTCATTATTTATGTGTGTTAGCATGAAAAGGAACGGAGCCAATACTGTTCCTTGTGGTACTGAGCTGCGTACTTCTGATTCTGATGATGTTATACTTTGAATTTCAACAATTTGAAGACGTTCTCTGAGGAAGTTGTGGATCTATTTTCCCACTTTGCCTCTTATTCCCATCTGTTTCATTTTATGTGCTATTATACTATGATCAAATTTGTGGAAAGCTTTAGCAAAATCTGCGTATACATCATAGTTTTCATTGCCTTCAAGTGCGTCTAGAATATTGTTGTAATGCCCTGGCTATAAGTTGTGATAGGCATGATCTTCCTGATCGGAATCCGTGCTGATTTCCGTTGAGTCTTTCCAGTGTCTCCAAGAAGTCATAGATTTTCTACCTAACTATTCTTTCAAATACTTTGGTAAGATGGGACGTCAAAGGCACCGCCTACAGTTTTTTGTTTGATATTGGAACAATGTTTGCTCTTTTCAAGATACTCGGTATTTCCCCAGAGTCTAGGGATCTCCTCCATATCCACTATATGGGTGTGGCTATTTCATTTTTACAGTTTTTAATGAATAATGCGTTCCATTTGTCCAGACCTGCAGATGAATGTGATCTTATTTGTCCTGTAGCTCGCGCTATATGTTCTGGGGTAAAATCAAAATTTGTTATGCACTCTACTTGCAATTTCTCTTCAAAGAATGTATCTATGTCAGGTATCGCTTTGTCACTTTTTGGGGTACTGAAGACTGATTCATACTGGGCTCCCAATGTTTCACATATTTCTTTTAGATCGTCGGTTAGTTCATTATTTCCTTTCTTTAATAGCCCGATAGTGGTGCGCGTTTTTGTTTTTCTTTTCACAGCTATAGAAGTATTTTGGATTATCCTTTATTACTTCTACCTCCTTTTCCTCTTCCCTCTCTATACGGCCCTAAATCATGGTTTGTGTGGCCCTATCGATACTCTCCAATTTTTCTTGTATTACTTTCCTGGTATTGTAACCCCTGCAATTTACTAATTTCTCCGCTACTCTTTCTTTTGCGGAAAATTGTTCGCTTTTGCCTCTCGAACCAGTAACTCTTTCCTTTTGGCTACGCTTTCGGAGCATAATTTTCTAAAATTTCCAGCGTCTTTTCTTTTAAGATTGTTAGCATTTCTTCGGTTGTTTTATTCTCGAAAAACTGTTTTCCACTCTATTTGATCTGATTGCTTCCCAGTTTGCTTCTTTCTTTAGTATGGGTATTATCTTTTAATGTTTATGCCATAGTTGTTGATATCTCGATTACGTTGTGGTCTAAGATAATAGTTGGGGTTATTTTTATATCAACATCAAGTTCGTGTTATTTGTGAATACCAGATCTAGGCAGTTATTTTCTCTGGAGTTTTCTGTTATCTCTTGTGTCAACATAAATTCGTTTGTTGGAGACCAACATTTTTGCTTGCTCCTGGTCTTCTCTTGTGCTGCTGTGCACCCCTTGTCCTGGTGTGTATATATATATATGCAGTATTTCTACCCACTTTTTTGTATTTTATAAATGGGGAATTAAAATCTCCGCAGAGTATTATATCGGGGAATGGAGTTTACCAACTTTCTTAGTTTCTGATATTATCAATGGCGTCCGAAAATTTTTCATTTGGAGTGTTTGGAGGTCTATAAATGACTGTCAGTACCACGTTTAGTTTTTCTATTTTCACTGCTAGTCGTTCCACGAAACTGTTTGATTTACTTATCACCGTCTCTGTCATATGACTCATGTACATAAATAGCACAGCCACCGCTCTTAGTAGGTTGAAACTATCGATATGCAACTCTTTCTTATCAATACAGTATTCGCAGTTTTCGCAGTTTCCTTGGCAATCTTTAAGATGCGTTTCTGTGAATCATGCGATGTCCGCCTTTGTTTCGTCCATAAATTCTTTCAGGTACGAAACTTTGTTTAGTGAGTTGCTTGGTTTTATTCCTTGAATATTAGCCAGGACAATGTTTATGTTCATTGTTTTGCGTTGCCCCTTGTGCATTTCCAGTTCGTTTTCCTTCAGTATCGCGTGTTTTGTAACCTGTGGTCCTCCGAGAGAGAGCCGTTTTCGCCTACCTGTTCTGCTAACTTCTTGCTTGGAAGCGATCTGGCTCGGTGGTTCCCAGATGTGTTAAATGCATGCGCTGTATAAGACTTAGCTGTATTGTTTCTGCTATGTTGAAAAAATTTTGTTCGTTATTTGTGTACATATTTTTCTTTACATTTTTCCTGTTGTCCTTTGAACCTTGTCCTTTGTCCTTGGAATTTGTCGGGAGATGATAGTCGTAACAGTTTATATATAATATATATATATATATATATATATATATAAATAACGACGCTTGTATAGAAGAACATTCCGCACAAGATGAGGAGGGAGAACGAACAAATGAAAAATGAGGTAACCACCCGGAATCAAACCCGGGATCTTCCGATTGCCGGTCAGATATGCTATCCACTACACCATGGGCCTCGATTGATCAGAAGTCGTAATTCTCCTACATACGAGCAGAAACCAATGCCCTGAGGGGGCACCTCCCGCATGCCGCACATATACACATTTTAACTGCAAACAACACACAGTATAATTAATGCGGGAGGTGCCCCCTCAGGGCATTGGTTTCTGCTCGTATGTAGGAGAATTACGACTTCTGATTAATCGAGGCCTATGGTGTAGTGGATAGTATATCTGACCGGCAATCGGAAGATCCCGGGTTCGATTCCCGGGTGGTTACCTCATTTTTCATTTGTTCGTTCTCCCTCCTCATCTTGTGCGGAACGTTCTTCTATACAAGCGTCGTTCTTTACATTAATTATACTGTGTGTTGTTTGCAGCTAAAATGTGTATATATATATATATATATATATACAGGGCGTCCCAAAAAATGTATACACACTTTAACAGCTGATAGCTCAATTGATGTTTCTTTCTTTCCAAGTTAAACCCATTAGAATTAATAATGGCAGTCAGACTAAGCTTTGAACAAAGGAAATTCATTCTAAAATGCTACTGGAAGTGTGAAAACGCAGTTGAAGTGCAAAGACAGTTTAGGAGGGAGTTTCAAACAGATCCACCAACGCGACTTTCCATCACTCGAATTAGAGATAAGTTTGAAGCCGATGGAACTGTTCAGAATGTCCACAAGAAGCGTTCCGGAAGACCACGGACATCGACAAGCCCCACAAAGCAAGAAAGAGTACTGGAAACGTATCACCAAAGTCCAAGAAAATCTGTGCGGCAAGCGAGTCGTGAGGTAGGAATTTCAGAATCGTCTGTCCAACGCATTTTGAAGCGCTGTCAATGGAAAAGTTACATTCCAAGATTAGTCCATGCTATTAATGAAGATGATCCGGACCGAAGAGTGGAGTATTGCGAGTGGTACTTGGCACGATGTGGATGTGGATTGGACGAAGGGGTTTCGTAGAATACCTCCGCGTTCACCAGACCTCACACCACTAGACTTTTTTCATGGGGATACTTAAAAGACAAAGTCTACGCTATAAAACCTGCAACAGTCGCTGAATTGAGAGCAGCCATTGAACGAGAATGCACACAAATACCAAACGAAATGTTTCGTGATGTTTGCGATTCTATTGCTTCGCGTTATCAGCAGTGCCTGGACCAGAACGGACGTCAGTTTGAAAACAGGCGTTGACAAAACAATTAAATAATGTCTGTAGATTCTATTACATTTTGAAAATGAAATGTATTTTAATAAACACTGCCTTTATAATTATTTAAAGTGTGTATACATTTTTTTGGGACGCCCTGTATATACCGGGTGGCCCAAAAAAAATGGCACCAATTTTGAGAAGTGATATCTCAATAACCATTGCAGCTAGGGACTTAAAGAAACAACCAAATGAAAGATAATTCTTTTCTCTGTAAATACTTATTCTATGGCTTGATGGTTATAAGCCCATATAATGCCCGAAATTGGCTTCAAAAAAAAAAATATTAAAAAAAAGTTGCGCATTTATATTTATTCCTTGATCCTAATTTTAAATTAAATTTTTCTATTCCAGACCCCTCAAGATGGGATTGAGAGAATCTGATAAGAACATTATACAAGCACTACGTGAAGAAAAGGATATTCATTAAACATAATCCTTTACGAATTTCCAAATAGAAATTGGAAAAAAAGAACTGTGGCACATTTTTTACAAAAACTTAAAGAAACCGGCAGCAGTCAACGGCGTCTGGGAAGTGGTCGACCAGAAACTATTAGAACGCCAGAAAATATTGAAAAAGTAAATGAAATGGTTTTAAGTCAAGAGGAACAACCAGGAACAAGTAAAAGTGAACGTGAAGTTGCGAAAGAAACCGGGATTTCACGTTCATCAGTACAGCGAATAATTCGCTGTACTGATGAACGTGAAATCCCGGTTTCTTTCGCAACTTCACGTTCACTTTTACTTGTTCCCGGTTGTTCCTCTTGACTTAAAACCATTTCATTTACTTTTTCAATGTTTTCTGGCGTTCTAATAGTTTCTGGTCGACCACTTCCCAGACGCCGTTGACTGCTGCCGGTTTCTTTAAGTTTTGTAAAAAATGTGCCACAGTTCTTTTTTTCCAATTCTATTTGGAAATTCGTAAAGGATTATGTTTAATGAATATCCTTTTTCTTCACGTAGTGCTTGTATAATGTTCTTATCAGATTCTCTCAATCCCATCTTGAGGGGTCTGGAATAGAAAAATTTCATTTAAAATTAGGATCAAGGAATAAATATAAATGCGCAACTTTTTTTTAATATTTTGTTTTTGGAAGCCAATTTCTGGCATTATATGGGCTTATAACCATCAAGCCATAGAATAAGTATTTAAAGAGAAAAGAATTATCTTTCATTTGGTTGTTTCTTTAAGTCCCTAGCTGCAATGGTTATTGAGATATCACTTCTCAAAATTGGTGCCATTTTTTTGGGCCACCCGATATATATATGTGTATATATATATAAAGGCCCAGACCGGGTTCAACATATTAAGTTTAGCGACAGATTTCATGTATGTGTATGTTCTTCTCTTTCCTGCGGAAACGCGACAATAAGATACACGCAGAGTCCATCAGGACACGAACGTGCGTATCACGACATTAAATGTCGCGGTGGTTTATTTTATAAATGCTGTATTTTATCATAAAAAAGGAGATATAATTAAGGTAAGGTTAGGTTAGGTTTGGTTAAATTTGTTTTTTAGATTGAGTAAATGTCGCGATACAGAACTGAATATGTGGAAATGTATAAAAATGTCGCCGGTTTGTAGAATAGCGAAACGTGTCTGTGTGTGTGTGTGTGTGCGTGCGCATTAGATGTCGTTGAAACTGATCTAAAAGCAAACACCTAACCAGTGTCAAAGTATCTCATTTTAAGTCCGTATAAATGATGGTATTTAATTGTTTTAAGGAGAGCAAAGTGTTGAAAGAGGTGATGTCACAACCGCAAAAATATTTAATGAAAACTCTTCTCTGGACGTGATATTAATACAAAACTGGAAGCAAACATTAATTAAGAGCTTTCTCTTTCAAGAAACCATTTCTCTTTTTTTAATTTTTTTCCCTTCAAGACCAGACATAAAGAATCGAGAGACGAGTGACAGTCTTTATTCCTTAACTTTTCGTTATCATGAATTAGTCAAGCAAAGTCCTTTCAGCAAATCGCTTTGAATTCGTATTTCGGTTACTCATATATATATATATATAAACCAACTATGAATTTAAAACAAAAGTTAAATATTGACACAAATACCACAAACGAAATACCACGAAATTTTTAATTTTGTTTGTGGTATTTGGGTTAATATTTAAATTTTGTTTTAAATTCATAGTTGGTTTTAATTGTATATATCTCTCATTTTAGCACTGAAGATGATATTAAAATATGTCGAAAGCTTTGATTATTAAATGTTTGCATATGGACTTTTCTTGTTCCTCATATGTATATATATATATATATATATATATATATATATAATCTCAAATAACATTACGAGAATGGGTTTTACAGTAGATGAAGTCAATAAAAAGTTGAATTTGTTATGATTTTTTTTTTATATTTACATTCGTAAATATTTGTTTGGCACTCATTCTTTTTCTCCCGCAATTTCTTTTTTCCGGTTTGGTCAACTGTACGCCCTTGACAATTGGTTAGGTTAAGTCATGATATTATCGTTAAAATAGAAAAGGGATAAGTGGAATATTTTAACGAAAATATCATGATTTAACCTAACCAATTGTCAAGGGCGTAGTACAGTTGACCTAACCGGGAAAAAAGAAATTGCGGGGGTGAAAAGGAATAAGTGCCATTTGTTTTATAAATGATGATTTTTACTGTCTTTTATTTCATTTTTATTGACTTTTAATGAACACGTTTAATAATGACAAAGTTCTGTTTGAAGAGACAAATTGAACGGATGACCTGAAGATCAGGGTCCCCAGCCTTCTCTAGTTAGCTTTATAAGGCTAACTAACGAAAATATCACGACCTAACCTAACCAATCGTTAGGTCAACTGTACGCTCTTGACGATTGGTTAGGTTAGCTCAGGTCGTGATATTTTCGTTAGTTAGCCTTATAAAGCTAACTAAAGAAGGCTGGGGACCCTGATCTTCAGGTGATCGAATTGAACTTTTACCCATTATACACTTACTATATAATAGTGAGTTTGACATATAGGCCTACTGTAAAACTGTAAAGATGTCCGCAATTTGTAACTTTTTATGGGATCATTTTGAGAAATTTCCCGATGTGAGAAGATCGAAGCAACTCTGACGCGAGTTAAACAATGAGCAGTTGTAGTTTTTGAAATATAAAATTAACGGAACACATTTTACAAATTGGTATCAATATAAAAACTTAACAATTGATAAAATTCATATTTTATTACACTCGTCAATTCATATCATGAAGACCAAACATTTTGATAATAAAGCGCATTCTGTAAATGAAGTACACGTTCTTATTAAAAAAAAAATATCCGATGGTGATATTCTAAAACCTGATAAGTAGCACAACAAAAGTTTCACAGGAGGAAAACCCTGACTAATGTCTAATGTAGAGAAAGTTTATAACCGTTTCGAACCTAATTACTACGATGGCAAAAAAATTATTCTAATCTTTTGTATGATTATCTAACAACACCAATTAAAGCGAAAAATTCGGATAATTTGAAGATCTGAGCCCCCAGTCTTTAGTTTGCCTTACGAAAATATCACGACCTAACCTAACCATTCGTTAGGTCAACTGTACGCCTTTGACGATTGGTTAGGTTAGGTCCTGATATTTTCGTTAGTTAGCCTTATAATAAATGCAAAAAACTTCACTTTTCTACGTGAAGGTCAAAATATGATAATAAAAACCAACTCTAATAGACAGAGTTTATTTCCACAACAGTTTCGATGCCCACTGGCATCTTCTTCTGTATCCACCCGAAGAGGATGCCAGTGGGCATCGAAACTGTTGTGGAAATAAACTCTGTCTATTAGAGTGGGTTTTTCTTATCATATATTAGCCTTACAAAGCTAACTAAAGAAGGCTGGGGGCTCTGATCTTCAGGTGATCCAAAAATTCAAAAAATAAATTTGGGAAGTACAATTTACGACGTTTCAGAATAACACCATCGATAAATATCTTATAATTTTTTCGCTCTTACTTATAAATTAACTATTTTGAAGGAGTGACTAATTGCGTTAGAATAGTAGGTGTTTTTAAGAAAAAACCTCGAGGTCAAACACTTGACTTATATATAAACGTGTTGCTAAAGAGTATATCAAACTTTGATAAAGAATATATCAAACTACAGTATATAATTGCGGAAAGAGATTCACCGAAAATTACCAACTAGTTATTTCTGGAGCTCCGTTCAACTGTTATTTTTCCGCAATCTTCTATCCGCAACTGCGTATAATCTATAATTAAATTTTATTTTACGCATGGATAACTGCGTGATGTTAATAAGAGCCATTACCAGTGATTTTGTAATTATACATCCCTAACCTTTATCATAGAAGCAAAAATCCACCTCAAAATGGAGTCTTACCATTTCATATTCTTTGCAGAATTTCATGAAAGTGGTTGAAGCGGCAATATGGAAAAGAAGTAATCTTGAAGTGGATGAGACGCTTTCAGCGGCTGTTTGTAGGATGTCACTCCGCTTCTTCCATTCACCGGAAACCAAAAGGTCTTCTTAAGTCTCGAGAGGCCTCGAGGAAACTTCAAAGAGTAAATGATCTGAAGATTTTTTTACTTTTTATTTTCTCTATAATATCACGAGACTCGGGATTTCCAGATATTTGGATCAAGATTTTTAGACCTAAGATGCGGTGACCATTCTATCTGTAAACCTTCTTATAGCTTCCGAGGTTCTTAGAGATCTAATCTATGTGGGCGTTTCGAGGGATCCTTATTTGTAAATTCATACTTTTCAAGCCCCGCCCACGTTCGTCGTGACGTCATGGAAGGTATTTGTCTTCAAAGAAAATTTTTTATCTGCGCGGAGTAAGAGGAGGAGACATCGTTCACTCATGTACAAATGGACACGAGCAGTAACGACACTCTTGCCTTCATGTACGAAAACAAATTTCTCTTCTATTTCAGTGGGAATAACATTGCCTTTTAATTAAATACTAATCACAAATAATACACACACACACACACGCACACACGCACACACACACACATATATATATATATATATCCCTGTTAAGTCTGGTTTTCACTTGTCGCCCCACCATGGACCTACGGCTTAGCATGAAATACAAATCACAACCCGCAGAGGAAGTCTGAAATCTTAACCTTTTGACATCTTAACTGTATAGTGGCGCTCATAAGTATTCGTTTAGAGAAATATTTCAGTTATATTCGTTCTTATCTTTTGTACCACGTAGAAGATAGTTATGCAAAGTTTACCATCCGTTTGAAAAAATTTAACAAATAAAAAAATTAGTTCAACTTCAATATATAATATAAAACATCAAAGAATTTGAGGAAATTAAAAAAAAAGGTCAAATGCAAAAGTTTTCATAAATTACCTACAAAATTATTTAATACTTTATGTGTCCACATTTTGCTTGAATGACTTCAATGATTTGTTTTGGATATTTTTATACAAGGTTTCGAAATCTCTCAGTAAAAATTAGTCCATTCTTCGAAAGAAAATTGCTGCAATTCATTCAGCTTCAAAGGGTTTTTCTTGCGAACACCTTTTTTCAAATCAAAACATACTGTAGATTCTTGATTAAAATGAGTTCTAGGGTTTGACTGAACCACTCGAGAAGCTTCAAATTCTTTTGTTGGAACCACTTCACGGTGCTCTTACTTTTATGTTTTGGATAATTATCTAGTTGCAATACCCAATTGCTACCGACTCGCACCTCCCGAATTGAAGGCAATATATTTTCTTCTTAACTTCCCTGATATTTCTTCAAATTCAAGATTCCATTGATAACAAGCTTTCCTGGACCAGAAGCAGTAAAGCATCCCCAACGAAGCAAACTAACACAAAACATGTTTCACCGCAGGATGGATGTTTCTTTTCTCGAATGAAGTATTTGTTTTTCGCCAAACATACCGTTGCTCGTTGTTCCCAAATAATTAAATTTTGGTCTCGTATGTCCAGAGAACTTTCTTCCAGAATTCAAATCCATCATTTTGATGATCCTTAGCGTACTTTAAACGAGCTTTTTGTGCGCATTTCGTAGCAGGGTTTATTTTTCGCGCAACTCTTCCATCCAGATCATTCTTTCTCAATGTAGGACTACAGTAGAGGGATGGAAATCGATCTTAGACAGTAGACAGTCTTAATGTTGGCAAATATCACTTGCAGTCACTCAAAGATTCGCAGCAGCCATTCTTTCAATCAGTTTAACTGTACGTTCTGAAAACTTGCAAGGTCGTCCATACCTTGCCCTTGGTAGAGTTTTGATTTCCATTTCTTTATAACTGCACCAGCCGTCGTAAATGGAATTCGAAGGTCTTCTCCTCTCTTCCTATAACTCTTTCCAGACTCATGTGTAGCAATAACAGATCTGGGATCACCTGAAGATAAGGGCCCCCCAGCCTTCTTAGTCAGCCTTATAAGGTTAACTAACGAAAATATCACGACCTAACCTAACCAATCGTTAGGTCAACTGTACGCCCTTGCCCATTGGTTAGGATAGGTCGTGATATTTTCGTTAGTTAGCTTTATAAAGCTAACTAAAGAAGGCTGGGGGCCCTGATCTTCACGTGATCCCAGATGTGTAATAAATGGAATTAATGTGATTGTTAATTAATACAATTTGGTATGGTTATTGATTAGAAATCTGCTATATTAAATGCTGAGAGAGAGAGAGAGAAATTAGTTCTAAAATCCCAGTCAGTATGCCCAGAGAGTAGTTAGTTTTAAAATTTACAGTTGACAACCCTGCGCCTCATTTTCGAATAGATTTTCGCTGAAAGTTGTGATCAGAAAACGTATTGTGTTTCATGGTGCTTTTTAATTAATATAAATTCCGTTAATTATATAGTCAGCTTAGGCCGACTTAATTTCCCTCTCTTTCAGTGTCATATTCATCTTAACCATTTGAGGCCGGAATTTTAATTTTTTGTAGGGTTAATTTATGAATGCTTGTATTTGAAACGCTACCAATTTGTACTGGTCGTCCTGAAAGGGTTAATTACCCATACCCTTAAATCACGGTGCTTCAAAAGTTTAATTGAATAAAATGTAAAATCTATATCGTGTTTCCGCTTCCCGTACGTTAGGCCGAAGCAGACGCACGCTACCGAGTCAGACAGGCATTTTCCATTTAAAGTAAATTCAGTATAGAAAAATCATTAAAGTTTGCGGTACAGTATAAGTTCGATATAACAAATATTTTTATAAGTAAACAAAAGTCATGTTAATAAAATGAAAAATCGTTACATTAAAATAAACCACTACAGATCTCTTACCTCTTTTGGACCACTAGGTCGAATATGTACCGTTTCCCATACACGCACTTATAACTTAACCCTACAAAACTTCGGTCGTCAAGCGGTTAAGATTTGTAGACAGCTCTTTCCCACGACGACCCATTCACTGTTTACTAATGGCTTGTATAGTCAGCCGTCTTCCATGAAGATTCACGGAGAAAATTCTAGAATTCAGAAGTGCCAACAGTCTCTAATCAATAAACAGCCAACTATTGATAAGAATTTTTAATTCTTCAAGCCTAAGGTGTACACACAAAGTATTAAGTAATTTTGTAAATAAGTGTACGAAAACTTTTGCATTTTAACTTTTTTTTATTTTCCTCATGGGCGACACTAATATATATATATGATGAATAAAACCACGAAGGAAAGGAAACACAGAATGGTGCTCAAGCGCTTTCGTCTAATGACATCCTCAGGAACACTGAAGTACATAAAGAGTTACAGCCTATATATAGGTTACAGAAAGAAAAAAAAATATATATATATATATACAATAAACGGAGAAATAAAATTAAAGGATTGTGGGAGGGGCATACAAATTTGTAAGGAAAAACTATCGATTTTTTGCACAAGATTAAATGAATTGTTTCCAACCAATGTTATAGATAAAAAAAATATACAAATTTATACTGGAAGTCTGCCCGGGTTTTAGCACTCTGCCCTTTTTGTATATAAAAATTGAAAAATAAAAGTTATTAGAGTGGCTGTAACTCTTTATGTACTTCAGTGTTCCTGAGGATGTCATTAGACGAAAGCGCTTGAGCACCATTCTGTGTTTCCTTTCCTTCGTGGTTTTATTCATCATAAATATTTTTCACGTGTTACTTCCGTGAAATGATTTTCATATATATATATATATATATATATATATATATATATATATATATATATATATATATATCAGAGGGTAAAAGCGTAGCACTTTTACTTTGAAACTCGTGGGTTCGAATCTCGTTCGGGACTTCAGATTAAAGCGATTAAGATGCTTCTTCATTGATGGGGTTGTGGTTCGAATCCCATGTAAAGCTGTTGGTCTCCTCCTTCATATGACTGCCAACAAGGGACAATATTTTGAGTGTCTCATTTGTTGAAATAGGTTTTAGATGCATATACTGTAACACAATTATTTTTGTTGTTCCTGCAATTATTTATGACAAGTAATATTTTTAGGGTGACCATATTTTTGTATGCAAGTGTAATGTATATATATATATAATATATATATATATATATATACATTCAACTGCAAAGAACACGCAGTATAAATAACGTAAAGAACGACGCTTGTATAGGAGATATTCCGCGCAAGACGAGAGAGAGAGAACGGAACAAATGAAAAAATGAGGTAACCACCTGGGAATCGAACCCGGGATCTTCCGATTGCCGGTCAGACGCGATAACCATTACACCATGGACCTCACTCTTCCAAATGCCGTAATTCTTCTACATACTCGCAGAAACCAATGCCCCAAGGGGGCACCTCCCGCATGCCGTAACATTATATACATTCAACTGCATTATATACATTCGTCTTGCGCGGAATATCTCCTATACAAGCGTCGTTCTTTACGTTATTTATACTGCGTGTTCTTTGCAGTTGAATGTATATAATGTTACGGCATGCGGGAGGTGCCCCCTTGGGGCATTGGTTTCTGCGAGTATGTAGAAGAATTACGGCATTTGGAAGAGTGAGGTCCATGGTGTAATGGTTATCGCGTCTGACCGGCAATCGGAAGATCCCGGGTTCGATTCCCAGGTGGTTACCTCATTTTTTCATTTGTTCCGTTCTCTCTCTCTCGTCTTGCGCGGAATATCTCCTATACAAGCGTCGTTCTTTACGTTATATATATATATATATATATATATATATGTGTGTGTGTGTGTGTGTGTGTGTGTGTGCTTTAAAACCTTACACGAGTTCCGTCGTATGGTGATTCCTCACAGAAGTCAGGCTCGTTGCCCTTCCTCTCAAGTTGACTTGGTGAATGGGAGAATAGTTGCCTTGCGCTTTCCATTTCACATAACCAGGTACACCTGGTTTATCTGTAATTGCCCTGAGCCAGGTATCTAGTCTTTTGAAGACTTCAACAGCGACACCATTGTTGTTCCGAAGTACTTTGTGTAGCTGCTTAACCCCTCCACTACCAACGGGGGTAATGACGTTACCCCACGCCCATTTTTTGTGTATATTTCTGCATATATTTTGTGTATATAATATTCTTTTCAAATATTTGTTACTTAGTCTTTCCAAGACACAGGCAGATAAATGAATTTTCTTTCTAATGTCCGAAAGAGGAATATTTGTGCGATTTGTCCGAGAAAACGAGGTCGAAAAACTACTCTTGTGTGTTATGTGCAAGAAATCTGTTTGCCAAATTCATCGAGTAGAGGATGTTACGAGGGGCAGTCAGAAAATAAGTTTACACGGCGTATAATTTCGTAACTAAAGGACCTACATTGATTATGTTTGTATCAGGTGAATTCGTTAATCATTGTTGGCAACACTGCACGTCGATTCGGCTGCCATCTATACATTGGTTATTTGAGTCAGTTGAACATGGCGGCTCGACTGGAACAGTGCTCTGTCATTTCTGCAACGATATTCCGAGTCTGTCAGTGGTCAAGAATTTCTCGAGCGCATTGTCACAGGAGACGCGATATGGGCTCATCACCGTACTCCGGAAACAAAACGGGCCAGCATGGAATGGAAACACCCTGGGTCCCCGCGACCAAAGAAGTTCAAGATTGTGAGGTCCGCTGGCAAAGTGATTGTTACCGTGTTTTGGGACCACAAAGGCGTTTTGCTCGCAGACTTCATGCAAAAAGGCACAATAATCAATGCAGCTGCATATTGTTCAACACTGGAACGTTTACGAGCGGCCATTAAACGTAAACGTCCTGGGCTGCTCCGTAGGGCAGGGCACTGTTCCAGTCGAGCCGCCATGTTCAACTGACTCATATAACCAATGTACGGTAGATGGCAGCCGAATCGACGTGCAGTGTTGCCAAAAATGATTAATGAATTCACCTGATACAAACATAATCAATGTAGGTCCTTTAGTTACAAAATTATACGTCGTGTAAACTTATTTTCTGACCATCCCTCGTATTTTAAAATGCACACATTGTAAAACAGTAAATAATGATTTGCTAAAGTAATATATAATATGTTCAAGACAGAATTGAGTTTGAATAGCATATAAATAGAGTTCTAACAAACAAGCCATGGGGTAATTTAGTTACCGCCCTTGGTAATAGGTAGATCCAAAAAACCTTGGTAGTAGAGAGGTTAAGTGCTCTTAGCCCTCCGACAACAAAGCTACAGTATTTTCCTTCAAGGGTGAGGATGTTCCCTGTCTAGTAAGGTGGGTCGAATTCGTACCTATGGGAATTTAGTTTTCGAATTAGGATTAGTCTGGTATCGAAAACGTTGAGTATGGATATGAGAAACACACCTGAAAAAGATTAACTTCCTTCTTACATATCTTCCAATGCCCCAAGCGACCTAAAAATTAGAAAATTCCTTATTTTTGCCTCTTTTCATCCAAAACTAAATTTTGGAATTTTGATTAGCCTATTGTAGTAAAATTTGCATACTGATGAGAAATACAAATGCTATCCGAAGACTGTACTTTGATGGAAGAAAGGACAAAACCAAGACCAATTTGAAAAAAAGGAACCAAGTACTATGTTGAAAATATCACTGAAGAACATATATCTCTCATCTTAGAACCAAGATCGGAATACCTTGCTCATATTACTGTTTCATCAGAAACAGCATGTGCACTAGAATCCGGCATCATAGAGTACCTACAAGAGAAAGATTTTCCAATGGATTCTATTGCAGCAGTAGGATGCGATGATACTAATGTCAATACCGGTTTCAAAGGCGGAGTGATTCGCTTGTTTGAACTGTACTTAGGCCGTCCTCTACAGTGGATTATTTGCTTATTGCATACTAATGAGTTACCATTACGACATATACGACAAATTGATGGTGTGACACATGGTCCAAACGCTTTTTCTGGTCCCATTGGCAAAACACTGGCTAAATGCGAACTTAACCCTATTTCACAGTTTGAGCCTATCGAAGTTCAAGAGCCTTTGCCAATAATCGACAATATAAAAGCTTTGAGCAAAGACCAAACGTACCTCTTCGAGATGTGTCAAGCACTATCCTCAGAAGAGTGCCCAATAGATCTGCCACAACGTAATCCTGGACATATGTCACATTCTAGATGGCTTACAACTGCAAACCGAATTCTTAGAACATATATGAGTACAAGTAATCCTTCAGTTGAACTATGCACTTCGGCAACCTACATGATAAGAGTTTACGCACCGGTGTGGTTCAGCATCAAGACTTTTCCATCGTGCTATAATGGAACACGACACTCATTTCAATTCGTAAAATGCTCCTGCTACATGCAGGTAAAGGAGAAACAGATTGTATATAATGTCATTGGCCGGAACAGTTACTTTACACATCCTGAAAATATATCACTGAAGAACTTGTATCTCTCATCTTAGAACCAAGATCGGAATACCTTGCTCATATTACTGTTTCATCAGAAACAGCATGTGCACTAGAATCCGGCATCAAAGAGTACCTACAAGAGAAAGATTTTCCAATGGATTCTATTGCAGCAGTAGGATGCAATGATACTAATGTCAATACCGGTTTC
This sequence comes from Bathynomus jamesi, assembly GCA_023014485.1. Lineage (NCBI taxonomy): Eukaryota > Metazoa > Arthropoda > Malacostraca > Isopoda > Cirolanidae > Bathynomus > Bathynomus jamesi. The sequence goes on along the minus strand of JAJOZX010002883.1, from coordinate 541,717 downwards.
GAAGGTGGAGTGATTCGCTTGCTTGAACTGCACTTAGGCCGTCCTCTACAGTGGATTATTTGCTTATTGCATACTAATGAGTTACCATTACGACATATACTACAAATTGATGGTTTGACACATGGTCCAAACGCTTTTTCTGGTCCCATTGGCAAAAAAATGGCTAAATGCGAACTTAACCCTATTTCACAGATTGTATATGATGCCATTGGCCAGAAGAGTTACTTTGCACATCCTGAAAATATATTGCTGAAGAACATGTATCTCTCATCTTAGAACCAAGATCGGAATACCTTGCTCATATTACTGTTTCATCAGAAACAGCATGTGCAATAGAATCCGGCAGGTGTACAAAGTCGCATCATTCGAGAACTTGCGCTGAGAAGAACTTACGCTGAGCAGCTGCACTGAGCAGCACGTTTACAGCAGAAAGAAGGGAACCTACCTATAGTCAGGCTGTTCAGGATTCCACCCATCATCTATGATGCCGTCGACTATACTGATCTCATAGATTAGAAGGCAATTGAGATAACAGAACCTCCACTTACAAAAATATGGGATGATAACGAGGTCCACTCTTACATCAAGAACGTAGCAACACTCCCCTTCCACGTTTGAGATGGGGGAAATGCCACGTTATGCGCAAGCTGTGGAGAGATGCGTTAAGTTGGTAACTGAGGCATCATTTACTGTGTGTGGTGAGTTACGAAGAGATGGTTTCATTAGGACTGAGTTGGAATCCCAAAAACTGATGGGAGTATCAGATTCAAAGAAAGATTGGCACCCGTGGGGAAGGGGTTGGCACCCGTAGGGCAGGGAGTATGCAAGCAAGGGGGAGGGTGTTTAGCCCCAAGCTGCATGAAGGGGTGAGAGGGGGGTTGAAGGGAGGCCCGGGAGAAAGACCTCCCTCCAAAAGGGGTACCCTAACCTGACCTAGGAAGGTAACTTAAGAGAGAGAGAGGAGATCTTTTCGCTGGCATGTCTCGTCGCATACTGAAGTTCTTGACCTCCTCAATTGGCTTACAAGGTGTAACCTGGCTTAGAAGGCTTAATCAACCAGTTGGCTTGTTTAGAAGGCAATATATATATATATATATATTAGTGGTGGACCAGATGTCAGTTTTTCAACATCTGCGGGCGGATGTGGATATTTAGTTAATCTATCAATATAATATAGAATTATGAATATATGACAATTTTTCAAATTTCGTGATATTACTATTATGGCAGGCAATGCATAAGAATTAAAATTAATATTAATGTTTTCATTATGATAAAAATAATAACTTTCTCAAGAGTTTCAGCCACAGAAAATTCAATGAAACAAGTTTCATTCAGTTTTCTGTTACCAGGTATTTATATTTTGAGGTTTATATATTTGTTCATTAATAATTAATACTTTACATGAAATGTGCATTACTGGGCCTCATAAGCTACTTTATAAGCTAATTTAATTGTAAATTGCATAATTTCTAGAGGTAATATCCGCATAACATCCGCAGTCAGAAATGCGGATGCGGATGCTAAAAATGATGCGGATGCGGATATCCGGTCCACCACTAATATATATATATAATACAGTGTGTGTGTGTGTGTATATATATTTATTTATTTATCCGAGGCAATCCATGAGAATAGTTGCCAGATTGCGCTATTTATTTAATTTGTACGGGGCTCCAATAAACCTTAGGCCCCCGCCCCGCCCATGGCCTAAACCATTAGAGGTACAGTAAAACTAAACATATATATATACCTTACAAAAGAGAATTTAATCCTGTATTTAATGAGAAACAATTAAAACTTGGTGTTCCCGCCATTGGCTTCCAAACAGCCTGAATTCGCTTTGGGTAGCTTGCCAAAAGTGACGTGAATAGATCTTGGTCGTTACGCAAATTTGCTAAAACAGTTTCAATGTGTTGCGTCATTGTATCCTTCGAAAATCGATTTGCTGCAGGTTCTTGAAACAAGAGACATTCAACCTTGTCCTTTATAACTGATCCAATGTGTTCACACGTTCAGATCAGGAGAATTTCCTGGCCATTCTTCATTTCCAAAGAAATCGATCTCATGGTTCCGCAACAACTGTTGAGTGACTAATGCCTTAAAGCAGGGGGCCTTATCGTGCAGAAGTGTGACCTGATCGACATCCATAACATTGTTTGGGTTTCTTAGAAAAGGAATGACATGCTGGGATAGAATAATATCACGAAAATACTGTCCATCCCAACTCTGACCATTTGGCTTCAGCACCCACATGAGCTTCTTTGCAGTGAACAAAACAAACACACCAACAGAGTCTGGACTTTTTAATAATTCGCGATAATGTTCATTGTCATCGATTTCATCTGGTGTTGTGGCCCACACTCGATCATTTTGGTAGTTAGGCCGACGTGTTACGTAAACAAAAAATTCATCGGAGACAGCTAAATGCATGAAATCATCCACATCCCAATCTTCAAGATAATGGGAAAACCACATTCTGTCATCGATGTTAAGTTGAGTTTTTCTTGGCTTTGGAAGTTCATGCCAATGCTTTAAACCTTGCCTATGACGGTACAGTCGAATGATCTCACCACTAACGATCTTTCCTCTCAACACTTCGATCTCGCTAGAAAGTTTAGCACAGCTGTTTTTCCGCTTACGCGTACCGCTTTCAATGATGTCCTTTGTTTCCTGAGAGAGTGGCAAATTTGGGCGCCCAGATTTGGCTGTATCCATTTCACATTCATCCAAAGTTTTATTCCAATTTCTTTTGACGAAGTCTTCACTTCTTCGCAACTTTTTGGCAACGCATGAACGTGTTATAAAGGTGGCTACAGCATCACGAGCTTCCCGAAATGTTATTGCTCGTATGCGATCTATCACACGTTGCCTTTCCGAATCACCAATTAATTGAGAAGCCATTATATTATCACTTTATCAGCTAGAGTAATTTTAATACCTGCAATAAATAAAGAATTTTATATATTTTTATAATCACTAAACATGTAGGCTGCAAATGGAGGGGGGGGGGGGCTAAGGTTTTTTGGAACCCCTGATATATGTATGTAGGTGTGTAGAATAAACGCTCTGCCTGGGGGTGGGCAAGCCAGCCCATTCCCCAGCCGGTCCCAAGTCCGGATAAAAGAGGAGGGTTGGCGTGAGGAAGGGCATCCGGCCGTAAAATTTACTGCCAAAACCAGAGAGGATGGCATGCGGACCAAAGAAGGCTCAAAAGAGAAGACTGGCATGGTATGGGCATGTAATGAGAAGGCACGAGAACTACGTTGGGAGGAGGGTGTTATCTTTGGAAGTGCCCGGGAGGAAGAAGAAAGGAAGACCGAGGATGAGGTAGAGAGATCGCATCAGGATGGACATGAGCAAGAAGAACCTGACGGAGGAGATGGCGCAGGATTGGGCGGAGTGGAGGAGAAGTATCCGCAACAGCGACCCCATATAAATGGGACTAATAATGCTGCAGAAGAAGAAGAAGAAGAAGTACACTATGTAGGTGTGTGTAACCAGCAGAAGGAGAGAGAGAAGTGCCATCCGTTCGTAGCCATGGAGCAACGCAGCCATGCCACAGCCAGTCGTACGGCGTAATCGGCTGACAGGCAGTCTTTTTAGATGATAAACAACCAGCCGCCACAGTTTAGTGGATTATGAAAATAAAAACCCACTCTAATAGACAGAGTTTATTTCCACAACAGTTTCGACGCACAGGGGCATCCTCCTCGGGTGGATACAGAAACACTATGTGTTTCTGTATCCACCCGAGGAGGATGCCAGTGGGCGTCGAAACTGTTGTGGAAATAAACTCTGTCTATTAGAGTGGGTTTTTATTTTCATATTTTGACCTTCACGTAGAAAAAAGTGAAGTTTTTTGCATTTGTTTAGCGGATTACAACAATATATATATATATATATATATATATATATATATATATATATATTATTATATATTTATTTATTGATCCAAAGCAATCCATAAAAATAGTTGCCAGATTGCGCTATTTATTTAATTTGCATATATTTAATGGAGAGGAGATGTTCTCCGTCTAATGAAGTTCTTAACAGTCCCAGTCGGCTAAGAAAGCAATGCAAACACACACACACATATATATATATATATATATATATATATATATATATGTAAAGAACGACGCTTGTGTAGAAGAGCGTCCGCACAAGATGAGGAGAAAGAACGAACCGAACAAATGAAAAATGAGGCACCTCCCAGGAATCGAACCCGGGATCATCCAATTGCCGGTCTGATTATCATGGTTAGCATGTCCGACCGGCAATTGGATGACCCCGGATTCGATTCCTGGGAGGTGCCTCATTTTTCATTTGTTCGTTCTTTCTCCTCAGAATCGGGTGGCTGGTGGTTCAGCAAGCATCAGGGATTCCACTCGATCTTTCAGGATGGATCCTGAAAGATTCTGCTGACCATGGAGCAGCACATCGAAACAATCCTCCGAAATCTTGAGTACGACACTGACCTTTTCAAGTCTCTCCTCACCTCCTATCCTTGCCGATTTGAAGCCGTCCGCCAAGCACAAGGAGGCAACACCAACTATTGAGTGGTTTTGTTTAGACGTAGAATTAAATTGTCTCAAAGATGCAACAATCAGTTTTTGTACCTCTATTAGTTTCATCTGTGCCGGGTGGGGGCAATCATTGTTTACCACCCCTTATTATTAATTGACACGTAATCATTTTATTTCCACTTAAATTGGTTTTTAAGTACATACCTCTGAGTTCAGATAAATTTAATATTAAGTCAGAAAGGTTTTGTGTTAAGTTAGATTTTCAGTTATACTAAAATATGTTTTGTCTTCAACGTAGAATATCTGTTTACTGAAATTGTCAAATTAGAAATTTGCAAATAGTTAAAAATTTGCATGATAATGATAATAATAGTGACATAGTTTTGATGTATAAAAATCTTAGTTTTGACATGTATAAAATTAAGGCATTTTATAGCCTCAGAAACTTGCCTTCGAGTATGGGTGGTGCAGAGTCATTGTTTATTGAAGGGAAAAGCTTCACATCATCAGATGGAACTTCCACTGTTGTTTTCATCACATCTAGTGGGGAAATAATTAGGTGCTTAGTGATTAAGTGACCAACCACTCATTTTAAAACAGTTCAGGATGTATGGCTAATTATTGTGTTTTTGGATTGAATATACAATACACTATGGTGCCTAACTTCAGATAATCTCACTCGAAATGAGTGTATTTTCTTGTTGAGTTCAAGTATCGCTTAGGCTTTGGTTTGTTGAACTTAAAATGTATGATAATGTAGATGCTTACTAGTTTATAGTAGTGCCAAAAAATTTATTTTCTTGCTTTTTCCCCTCCCCTTATCCTATAGAAAAGCCATTTACATAGAAAATAAGTAACTTTATAGTTTAAAAACGAAATTATTGTTTATATGATGTAAAAATCTATAAATAATTTTTTAAATATATAAATTAGACTTTCTTTTAATTAAGCTTAGACCTACATTTTACAGCAAACTGAATAACTGTTTTCAGTGAAGGACTGACTCCAACACCGTTATCAAAATTACACACACACACACACACACACACACACACACACACACACACATCTGTGAAATAATTGGTAGGGATAGCCAGCTTGTTCTCAAGCCAACCTAGGTTCGGACTATTAGCATATGTGGTAAACTTGAATTATTTTGGAGTTACCAAAGTACCTACAGCGAATCTAACTCGTACGAGAGTAAGCCTTGGGTTTACGGAAATGTTAACAATAGCTCTGTTTCAGCTTTGGACCTACCTTTTCTAACGTAAGACCGTAGATATTTATCCAACATTAGATGAACTAAGGCCTGAATTTTCTGCAGTACTATCAATTTACAAAACAGGCAAAGTTTTATCCACGGTGAATAGCTCAGACATATCAAAAACTCAGTCACAAGAACAACTTAAGACTAATTTTAAAACTCAAACAAATAAAGTACAATAAACTTCTAGAGTGAGTAAGTTTCTATATACCTATTGTTGCAGTTTTCTTATTTTGATGTAAACATAACTGATATCCAGCTCGACAGTTAAAATTAATTGAAGCTAATGAGAGCTACTAATTAACTTTCGCTATGTTCCAACTAAACAAAATCCATCAGACTTTCTGACCAGTGATTTATCCTACAAGTTATTGTAGTTAATCAAAGCTTGGTTCATGCGGTCTAAATGAATATGTAATACAGACCATTGGCCCGTGGAACAAGTTAACCTGACATTAAATTTAACCTTTTCAAATGAGAAGATTGAATCAATCACTCAGGGCCGTTTCTAGCCATTAGGGGACCCTAAGCAGTATACCCATTTGAGGCCCCACCCCTCCATCCACCAACTCACGCCTTACTACATCACCTCAGCACACACATACAAAAAATGGCTGTGTTAATAAAAAACAATTATGAAACAATTTTAATGAAACATTTATGTCCAAAACAACAAATATGTACTTTCAGAAGACAAACAGAAAAAATACTCCTCATGAAATTCCTGAAAATTAGCTTATACATTATTTAGAATAAATGACACAGAACTATGTATAAAAAATAATGCAATTATCAACTACCAAACAATTACTAACTCTACGATACAATCGTTTAATAGCTAACAGTTATACAGAACAATTTGTATCTTCAAAATTTTTGTCTCCTAGATTTTTTCTGGGCGAAATCATCAATAACATCATCATATGAAATCTCCCTGCCAACGTCCTGGTTGATGCTTAGGATGCTAAGGCCACTGAGGCGATCCTGCCCCATTGATGATCTGAGGTAGTTCTTGATTAGCTTCATCTTAGAGAAGCTCCTCTCGGCTGACGCTACTGTCACAGGTAGAGTGCAGGCAATTTTTAGTGCAACCCAGAGATTGGGGTATAGTTCATCCAGTTGCTTCTGATGAATGAAGGAGAGAAGCTCCAATGCAGTCATGTTGTGTGAAGGTAAAGTCGGCAAGTTCTTAATTTCGAGGGCCAGTTCTCTTCCATCAATGTCAGAGTCAGCTCCAGAGCTCAGTATCTTAGAGAGCTTTTCACACTTGCAGGACAAATCTTCCTTGTTCATTGTGGTGAAGTTTAGGAGCACCCCAAATATGTCGCTCACATCATCTAATGTTTTGAATCTCTCATTTATTGACCCGATGGCACAATCCACTACCACATTGAAAAATTTTACTTCCAGCCTCTTAAAGGCTTCTGTAAATGGTTCGTCAGGAGCTTCGTAAGCAAAGTGCTTTCTTGTGGATCTGAGCCTCTTCTCCTTCAGCACAGCCTCCACATTCATTTCCTCACATATGTCCCAAACTACGACTTGTGCTGCAACAAAACCTGTGTTTCTGTAGCTGGTGAGTGAGTCTTTGGTTTTTGTGAGGAGGTTGACTGCCACATCAAACTGCATTGTAGGAGACTGCAGAAGTTTGTTCACATGGTTAACTGCATGAAGAATGTCATACCATACTACTGTGCAAATCTGAAAGCGATAAGACCCTACCTCCTCTGCAAGTGCTTGTGCTTCAGTCCTGGCTATAGCATCTGTGGCATTGTTTCTGACTTCCAACAGGGCCTCTCTGATGTTGTGGCTCTGGTATCGCACAGCCTCAATGCTCTTAAGCCGGCTCTCCCACCTGGTTTCACTCCAAGACTTGAGTGTTATGTTCAAGTGCTTCTTTAGGATTCTCCTTCTCTGTGTAGCTGCTGCAAAAAGGTTGTACAATTTTTGTACGTTCCCAAAGAAGCTAATGGCATCTGTGGAAGCTTTAGCTGCATCAGCCACTACAAGATTCAGAGTGTGAGCCCCACATGGAACATAGAGTGCACGACAGTTCTTCTCTAATAATCTTGCCTGAACACCTTTGTTCTTGTCCTTCATGTTCGCTCCGTTGTCATATGACTGTCCTCTGCAGTTTTGAAAAAAACTATACTGTATAGGGCTATGGGTTGATTGCCTGTGCCCTCATCCGTTGGAAATTTCCAACAGACTTCAGTGGAGGGTTACCGACAAAAGCCCTATGCTTTTTCGTTAGAGAGTTATAAATATGTAGGTTGTTAAAGGACCTTTTATATTTAAGTGATTACGGTAATTTAGCGCGGATTTGGCGAAACCTTATGTTAATGAAAATGAAATTGCCTCACCTTATTTTTGTGGGTCTTTGTTTGCTTCGATGTAGGGCGTTACGATCATTTTCGGTGTAGGGCCGCCACGATGGTTACGCGGCGAATTTACTTAAGGTAATTAATATAGGCAGTCACTATATAAACCCCTGAAGGAATAGGCCTATCCTTTTATAGTCATTAGGTTTTATATTATAAGGAATTCACTCAGACTAGGGGGGACAAAGACATCCTCCGTTTAAAGCTTCGCTGTAACATAAACAGCCCTGAGAGCCGTTCCTTGGTTCTGGTGTATTATTTGCCGAACTAGCAAATTTTTTGTTTGGCTACTCCTTTGGTAGACTAAACAATAAATTGGGTTTTCTTGTTGCTATGTGAGGCTGATTCATACATACAGGTTCTTTGTACGTATGGCAATTCAATTATTTCATTCCCAATAGGCTATGTCGCCAATCCCGAGGCAATTTTGTATAGATATTTAATTCAATTAATTAATAATTTATATTTAATTATGAAATAAATGTACCACATATGATACCATGTTGTGAGCGCGTATAGTTTTTCCATATACTGGGGGGGGCCGGAGAAAAATTTGTATGTTATAGATCAAATTTTTTGAAAACTGTGTAAAACCATGTAAATGGATCAAAAGAATGAAGTAGAAATTTAGGAAGAGAGGTTACTCAAGACCTATTCAAATATGAAAGTTCAAGAGGCCAACTTCTCAAGTTTAGTTAAAGTTATGTCAATCAGTTTGACTCCCTTTAGGTATAGGAAATTTATGGGATTAAAGTAAAGTTATTAAGCATTTTAACTTTGCTCAGTTTGTGTAAGTTTTATAAGTCACCAGTCTTAATTTTTTCTTGTAAAAGTTTTCTGGCTTTCAAAGCAGTCTTTCTTTGAGGCCTGTCTGGTTTAGTCTGAGTTACATCAGGCACATTGAGAGATTCCTCCCCAATAGTATCCTGATCCATCCTTTGGGGTAATGGTTCTAATTTAGCCCCACACTCCAAAGGATATAGTAATGTGATATCTCTGGTGGTTCACCAGTTGCTGTTTTCAGTTTTACAACCCTGGTAACTTCGTCTTCACCAGTTTTGAGTTCCAAGACTTTTCCCATTGACCAATGTTGTCTTGGTGTCTTGTCATGTATCAACACAATGTCCCCAATTTTGACTGAATCATTCCAACTTTGTTTTGTTAATTGTTTATGTCTTTCTCTAAGACTTGTTAAGTATTCTTCTCTCCATTTTGTTATAAATTGAGTCTTGATTTGTGTCAAATGTTGGTATTTTGTGTTGAGTTCTTTGTGTCCTATTTCCCAATCTGGATCCTCTGTACTGTTATGTTCAGATTCTGGTAACATGTTTACTGTTTCTCCCTTAATTAGGTGGTTTGGTGTGAGAGGTTCTGGCTCATTAATACCATCTCCCACATAAGTTAATGGTCTGTTGTTGACAACATTTTCAATTTCTGACAGAATAGTCATGAGTTCAAAAAGTTGTAGATGTTTTGTCCCAATAGTCTTTTTAAGGCAGTTCTTTACAGTTTGTATGTTTCTTTCCCAAATTGAACCATACCATGGTGTATTAACAGGAATGTACTTCCAGGTTATGTTGTGTTTGGTTAAATGAGTTTGTACTGTTTCACTGTCACAAATCTGATGAATAATTCTTTCACCAGATTTGAAGTATGTGGCATTGTCTGACCATATAGTTTTGGGTACAGAATTGTGTGCACAAAATCGTCTGAAAGCAGCAATAAAAGCTTCTGCTGTCAGATCTTCTACTATGTCTAGACATATGGCACGTGTGGCAGCACAGGTGAAGAGTACAATGTACACTTTGTATTCCTTTGAATCCATTTTGTCTCCAAAACTCACATTTACCGCTCCAGTGTAGTCAATACCCGTGGTTTCAAATGGCCGAGTAAATGTTACTCGTTCCACAGGTAGGTCTGGAGGGCTTGGGGTCTTAAAGGGTCGTGAATGGATACGTTTACAAGGAATGCATGTGTTTAAAATTTTCTTTGTTTCAGTTCTACCCTTTGGTAGCCAGTAAGTTTTTCTCAGCTCTGTCAGGGTTTGTGGGACTCCCATGTGGTGTATTTTGTTGTGGGTATCCCTGATGATGAGTTTTGTGAAGTGATTTCTCCTTGGAAGAAGAATTGGGTGCTTAGAGTTGTAAGTCAAAGTTGACTTGTTAAGCCTTCCTTTACACCTTATCAGACCCTCTGTATCCAGGTACAGATTTAGATCCATGACAAGTGAAGGAATACCTTTGTTTAATGTGCTACTGGACCTAAGATACTTCAACTCCTTGTCAAATTCTGAAGCTTGTATCTGTTTGAGCCAGTATTTTGTTGCAGTTTCTGTTAAGTTAGAAAAGGCTTTCTGAGGACAGTGTTTGAGAAGGTAGCTATTGACAAACTTGCAGCAATAGACTGTAATTCTCAAGAGTTTGTTTAGGTCTGAATAAAGGTGATAGTCAAATATAGGTTTGTCCTCAGTGATCTTTTCAGTTGTTGTAGAGTTGAGTGTGAGGTTAACTACTTTGGCTGGCCAAAGATCCTCACATGTTAGCCATTCGGGCCCTTCATACCAGATTTTATTTGTTTTCAACAGCTTGTAAGAGAGCCCTCTTGTCAAAAAGTCTGCAGGATTCTCTTTTGTTTTTATGTACCTAAATTTGATACCAAGGTTTGTGTTTGCAGTTTTGATTTCTGTTAGTCTGTTTTTCACAAATATGTTTTTGCAAGAAGTTGTATCTGTGTTGGTCACCCATGTTAGACAAATTTGACTGTCTGTCCTTAAGTAAATGTTTGTTATGTCAACTTCTTTATACACTTGTGAAAGAAAGTTTGCTGTTTTAACTCCCAATGAGACAGCTAATAATTCAAGTTGTGGTACAGTTTTCTTTTGGTTTAAGGGTGCCACTTTTGCCTTTGAATAAACCAAGTTACTTTCATTTTCACTTGTTAAATAGGCACAACACCCTAAGCTTGTGTGCTGGCATCTGTAAAAATGTGTAGTGTTTGCGATTTCAATCTGTAGCCAGCACATCTTGGTACGTAGATGTCTTGAACTTTGTTCAAGTCTGTGGCTAATTTTTTCCAATGAAGTTGGTCTTCCACTGAAAGTGGTTCATCCCAATCAATTTTCTTTTTCCATAAGTCTTGCAAAAGGATTTTGGATCTTATGGTTGCTGGTAAATATAATCCAATGGGGTCGAAAATTTTGGATGATTCTGAAAGCACTTGTCTTTTTGTATCGGCATTTGGATTTAAGTTATAACTCTTTGTGCAAAGAGTGTCATCGTGTTCGGAATTCTGTTTTAAAAACCAAAGCATTCCAAGTGTTTTCGTGTAATTGTTTGGTTCAATGTTCCCATTGTTGTCTTTTGTTATTTGTTCATTTAATTTAGGAGAATTAGAAAGAGTTTGTACTGTATTCAAACCTCCTACCACTTCAGACTAGTCAATACCCGTAGTTTTAGTGGAGTAAATTTACTCCTCCACAGGTAGATCTGGAGGGCTTGGGGCTTTGAATCCTGTACTGTTTTTGTGTTGTTTGGCCTATGGCCAAGGGAGGCCACAAGACCCTTTTTGTTTGGTCTCTGGCCAAAGGAGGCCACAAGACCCTTGTTGTTTGGTCTCTGGCCAAGGGAGGCCACAAGACCAATGTTGTTTGGTCTCTGGCCAAGGGAGGCCACAAGACCCTTGATGAATTGTTGGGCTATGGCCAAGGGCCATCAGCCCTTGATGAATTGTTGGGCTATGGCCAAGTAGGCCATCAGCCCTTGATGAATTGTTGGGCTATGGCCAAGGTAGGCCATCAGCCCTTTGATGAATTGTTGGGCTATGGCCAAGGTAGGCCATCAGCCCTTTGATGAATTTGTTGGGCTATGGCCAAGGGTAGGCCATCAACCCTTTGGAGTAGAGTAGTTTGTTTGTACGTGTCACTGTCTAACCATATAATTTTTGGCACAAAATTATGTGCACAGAATCAGAGCGCAGCAATAAAAGCTTTTACTCTCCGATCCTTGGTTATGTTTAGACAAGTTGTTGTGTTTGAGACACATGAAAGAGTAGTGTGTGTGTGTGTGTATCATTCCTTCGAATCCAGTTGGTCTTCAAAACTTGGATTCACCACTCCACTGAAGTTAATACCCGTAGTTATGAATGAGTAAATGTTTGTGTATCCTACAGGTAGTCTGGAAGGTTTTGGGGTTTTGAAGGAATCCAATCTGTTTGCAAGGAATGTATGTGTCTGTTGATGAAATCTGTTGTGATTCTTCCTTTAAAAGAAGAATTGGATGTTTGGTCGTATGTATATATTTATATACTGGTACCGTACGTGTGTGTGTGTATGTGTGTGTGTGTGTGTGTGTGTTTTGTTGATGAAATCTGTTGTGATTCTTCTTTTAAAAGAAGAATTGGATGTTTGAAGTCGTATGTATATTTATATACTGTACCGTACGTGTGTGTGTATGTGGTTGTGTGTGTGTGTGTTTTGTGATGAAACTGTTGTGATTCTTCTTTTAAAAGAAGAATTGGATGTTTGAAGTCGTATGTATATATTTATATACTGTACCGTACGTATGTGTGTAAATGTGTATTTTGTTATAGGGTTTTATTTTTGGGTTTTGGGTTAGGTTAATCAATTTGGCTGAGTAAAGATCCTCAAACGTTGCATTTGAGACCCTTATATCAAGCCTTGTCTGTTTTATTGCCTATATGTCGAATTGGAATAGGTTGGGCCTATATTGGTCAAATAGGAATTGGAATAGGTTGGGCCTATATTGGTCAAATAGGACTTGGAATAGGTTGGGCCTATATGTCAAATAGGACTTCGAATAGGTAATAGGTTGGGCCTATATGTCAAATAGGACTTAGAATAGGTTGGGCCTATATGTCAAATAGGACTTCGAGGTAATAGGTTGGGCCTATATGTCAAATAGGACTTCGAATAGGTAATAGGTTGGGCCTATATGTCAATAGGACTTCGAATAGGTAATAGGTTGGCCTATATGTCAAATAGGACTTGAAATAGGTGGGCCTATATGTCAAAAGGACTTGAGGTTGGGCCTATATGTCAAATAGGACTTGAAATGCCTATATGTCAAATAGGATTGGTGTGCCTATGTCAAATAGGACTTCGTAGGTTGGGCCTATATGTCAAATAGGACTTGAAATAGGGTCACGAATAGGTGTTAGGTGGGTGTAGGTTTGAATTTGTGCAATTGCTTTAGGTCTTTGTGATGTTACAGATCTGAGTCGAATTTTGTGATGTTACAGTTCGAGTCGAATTTTGTGATGTTACAGTTCGAGTCGAATTTTGTGATGTTACAGGTCTGAGTCGAATTTTGTGATGTTACAGGTCTGAGTCGAATTTTGTGATGTTAATGAGTAAGTTAAATTGCTGAAATAAATTTTATAACCTACACCACAGGTTCACTTATAAATTTAGTGTTTTTAGTTAGGATAGGCCTTGAGTGTAAAGAGTAAGGCCTACTTTAAGAGGTAGGCCTATTATGTAAGGTAAAGTTAGGTGGGCCTACTAAATAGGCCTGTTTGTTGGGCCTACCGAGTAGGCTTATGTTTGGGCCTATTATTTTATAGGACCTCAAATGAGTTAAGCCTGTTAAATTAACAAGGCTTAGTTTTGAATTTGAAGAGTAGGACCTATTAATAGGCTTAATGTTGCGGGCCTATTATTTTTAGGACCTAAAATAAGTTATGCCTGTTAAATGAACAAGCCTTTGTTTTCGATTAGTGTAAAGGTAAAGGAATCGGTTCCCAGTTTTAGGCCACTATATGAAAAAACTATAGTGGGGTTATGGTTGAAATTAGGGTTAGGCCAATGAGGTAAGCCTAGCCACCGCGTGTGTCAGTGTAAATTGTAGAGGGGTTAGTTCCCCATACACAGGGCCACCATTTGAAAAAAACTATATAGGGCTATGGGTTGATTGCCTGTGCCCTCATCCGTTGGAAATTTCCAACAGACTTCAGTGGAGGGTTACCGACAAAAGCCCTATGCTTTTTCGTTAGAGAGTTATAAATATGTAGGTTGTTAAAGGACCGTTTTATATTTAAGTGATTACGGTAATTTTAGCGCCCGGATTGGCGAAACCTTATGTTAATGAAAACTGAAATTGCCTCACCTTATTTTTGCTGGGTCCTTTGTTTGCTTCGATGTAGGGCGTTACGATCATTTTTGGTGTAGGGCCGCCACGATGGAGTTACGCGGCGAATTTACTTAAGGTAATTAATATAGGCAGTCACTATATAAACCCCTGAAGGAATAGGCCTATCCTTTTATAGTCTTAGGTTTTATATTATAAGGAATTCACTCAGGACTCTAGGGGGACAAAGACATCCTCCGCGTTTAAAGCTTTGCTGTAACATAAACAGCCCTGAGAGCCGTTCCTTGGTTCTGGTGTATTATTTGCCGAACTAGCAAAATTTTTGTTTGGGCTACTCCTTTGGTAGACTAAACAATAAATTGGGTTTTCTTGTTGCTATGTGAGGCTGATTCATACATACATGTTCTTTGTACGTATGGCAATTCAATTATTTCATTCCCAATAGGCTATGTCGCCAATCCCGAGGCAATTTTGTATAGATATTTAATTCAATTAATTAATAATTTATATTTAATTATGAAATAAATGTACCACATATGATACCATGTTGTGAGCGCGTATAGTTTTTCCATAGCAGTCATCAAAGTGAATATTCAGTTCATCTAGTCTCTTCAGAATCAGAACTGATAAATCCAGGCCTGTACTTTCTGAAGCCTCAAGAAAGCCCAAGAAGTATTTTTTTATTTCTGGTACTTCACCCATTTTAACAGTTCTGAGAATAATCGACATCTGTTCTTGGTGGCTTATGTCTGGAGTGCAGTCTAAAATGAGTGAGTAATATTTAGCTTCTTTTATTTCTGCAACAATGGCATCCAAGATCTTCCCACTAATGGACCCAATGAGCTCATTTTGAATGATGTTTCCTAGGTAACTTGAATGACTATATTGGCCACTTTCGACTCTGCTGACGTGTTGTTTCATCACTGGATCAAATTTGGCAAGCAGCTCAACCTCCTTCAAGAAGTTGCCATTGTCTCGATTGTACAATGTAGAGGGAGACCCCCTGAAAGCAAGGTTTCTCTCTGCCAGTGATTGGATTATACTTACAAGACGTGTGAGAACATCTCGCCAGCGTCTTCGCTCTACCACCATTAATGACATTTCAGTTTGGTCAATGGTCCTCCCAGTTTTTAGCCGCAGTTCCAGATCCTTCCATGTTGCCATGTTATCTGCGTGTTCTAAACTATTTTCATGGCCTTTCAGAAGCGAACCAACGTTTATCCAGTCTGAAAGTCCATCCGTAATTAGTTTGTACGACTTCCTTGAAAACACCTTGCAGCAGAAGCAATAAAGAGCATCATTCCTTCTAGAATACATCAGCCAGCTTCGCTTTATTTTTTCCTCATTAATTAATGTTCTGTACATGTAATGGTGATGAAAGCTTCTACCGTCCTCTCTTTTAGGGAATGTGAAATCTGGACTGATTTGAAATGGTCCTCGAGACACCAGATCTGTCTTCAAAGCATCTGACGGGACAACTGGCCAGTCATACGGATCAAGCGGTGGAGCAGATCTTGGTTCTTGTTGCTCAGTCGAAATGCCTGTGTGTGGTGTTTGAAGCTGAACAGAAGATAGGCCACTTGTTGGTTCATCAGGCTCTACTTCTACTGGTGTTTGAGGTTGCATAGAGGATGGTGCTGCTGTTGGCTCATGATGCTCATCAGGCTTTGCTGAGGATGGCTTTTCCAAATATTTCAGTAGTGCTCCTGAGAAGAACATAACATTACATATTCTGTTAGATTTTGCTAAAATACTCTTTCTTATCTTGTTTGATAACACTGGTATGCATATGAAATTTGTTTGTCTGCTGTGAGGGTTTTTTCAACTCATATTATATAATTCGACCATGCTGAATTCGAAAATGACATTGGTTTTCCTCAATCAGGTCAGGTTTTTTCTCTATTGGCCATTTATTATAAGTCCAATTTTATCCCCAAATTTATTGATTTTTTTAGCTTAAACACTGTAGATACGAGTAATATTATAAGAACACTCGTGAAAAATGAAAACATTATGTGAATAAATACTTTTATTCATACAATGAATATGGAAAAAAGTTTATTGAGGAAGGAATGAAGTTTTTTTGGCTTTCCGTCTGTGCTTTTATTCGGGCACGTCTCGCTTCAAACACCAGCAATAGTCCGCCAGCATATTGATATCCCAGTTTCCCTGGTACCTCTCTTCCATTATTTTGATATCTTGGTGAAATCGTTCACCCTGTTCCTCACTATAATCCCCGCAATTTTCAGGAAAATAGTCCAAGTGGGACCACAAAAAGTGCATTTTTATGGACATGCGCGACCCATGAGCTTTGAAAGCTTCCATCAAGTTTTCGACAACGGACTCGTATTCTGGACTTCTACGCTTGCCAAGAAAATCAGTGACAACTGATTTGAATGCCTGCCAGGCATTCTTCTCAGTTGGAGTCATTGCGTTTCGAACTGAGTATCCTTGATCAAACTTCGAATTTGAGGACCATCAAAAACCCCAGCATTTAGTTTAGCATCAGATATATGAGGAAATTTACTCTCGAGATATCGGAATGCTGAACCCTCCTTATTCATTGATTTGATGAAATTTTTCATCAAGCCCAGCTTAATATGAAGTGGTGGGAGCAAAATTTTTGTTGGTGGTACAAGGGGCACTGAAACGACATTATGCGACCCAGGTTGAAAATTCTCTCTGGATGCCCATTCACGCTGTGCATAGTGCTTCTCATCCGCTCGGCTATCCCATTTGCAGAGGAAACATGGGTATTTCGTGTATCCCCCTTGCATTCCCAATACAAATGCCACAATCTGAAAAAAATGAAAATATTTAAAGAATTTAGAGAATTTGTTCTATCAGATAAAAAAATCTATGCATTGGACTGTATCACTTCTGTGGGGAAGTTAAGTGTTCTTATACGCTCTCAAATAACCTTTGGAAAAACAACATAGTCAATAGCAATAGTTTACTTATGATATTAGTATTACCTTCAAATCTCCACAGATCCTCCAGTTATGTTGGTCGTATACGAGAGCATCCAGTAAAATTTTCATGTTATCGTAGCTCTCAGTAAGTTGTACGGAATGTGCTACAGGGACTGATGCAACCCTATTCCCAATGTTGAGAAGTACTGCTTTCAAACTTCGTTTAGACGAGTCTATAAATAGCCTCCATTCTGATGCGTTATATGGCAGGCCCAAGGATTCGATTAGCCCCTCAACATTGCAGCAGTACACTAAGGAAGAGGTATTTTCGTGCACTGCAAAAAAAAACTTGCTGAATTCTTCCTCTCGTTTCCTATACCAGGAGAATGTTGTTCCCGGAGCCAGCAAGTTGTCCTCTCGAAGTCGTGAGCCCAAGATCTCGGCAGCTAATTTGGAAAGTCCTAAATCCCTGGTAAGATCATTAAGTTTGGCCTGGTTGAGAGGCCTCGGCTCATTTGAAGCGGTATTTTGAGGTATATACGACTGGGACTGGTCATTGGCATTGGTCATTGATTCATCATCAGAATCATCGAAGTCCAGGGTTTGAGGTGGGTCGGGTATTGGAATTCCAGGACCATGGGGTACAGGTCTCATAGCAGAAGGAATGTCAGGGTATACAACAATGTGTTTATTCTTCTTGTTAACTCCTGAAAATAGAAACACAGAAACATGGATATAAAACTTGCATATGAAATAGAAGAAGCATTCAGACAGTGGCGGCTCGTGAGGGAAGGCTGCTATGAGGGGCGAAATTTTTGTCCTAGTCCCCTAGCTTAATTCCAAAGTATGCTCTATACATTGTCTTCACAAATTTAGTGATTTGGGACTGGTTATTTGGCATGGTAACCGTCCCACATATGTAGCAGAATCTATTGGGATCATTTTTACATGCTCTATTCATTATGAAATATTTTATCTATATGCCTGAAAAGTAAAAAAAGATATTATACAAGTGAAACAAGTGATGATAGATGTTACTGTTCCAATTCCGCTTTGACAAAATCACGAAAAATTCTATTTTACTTATGAGGCCATAGCCGGATAACCTGAGCTGATTGAGAAAAACGGATTGCAGATTCGAAATCAGCAGGAAAGACTCTATAAGAATCACTTACAAAACCCTTGACAGCAAAATTGATGCATACCAGTGTAATTGATCTGTGTGAACAGAATTTGAGGTGATGTGATCCACTAAATTTCACATTTCGAAATATTATAAATATTACAGAGACTAGCTTACCCTACACGATTCCTGTGCACTTGCCTAGCTTGATGGTCTACCTAACGTAGTTGCCTGAACTGTAATTATAAGAATATACAAGTGTCACATCTCACCTGTGCTACTGGAAAGCTTCTCCTCCTCTATTTTCTTCTTTTTCCGTTTTTCAGCTCCTGATGGATAATGTCGTTTCATTTTCCAAGATGCACGAAGTCACATCTAGTCAACCACAACTAATCTGCTAAATAATAATAATGATGATAATAATGATGATAATAATAATAATAATAATAATGTTTTACAATACTAGAAAAATTAAGCATTTAGGAAAGTATAAGCATAAGTAAGAATAAAGTTAAATAATATAGAAATAAGATTTCACAATAGTTATTTACACATAACGACCAAAACGTTTCGTTTGTCTCCGTTTAATCACATTTGTCTCATACAAAAACTTTAATTAATACGACAATAATAATAATAATAATAATAATAATAATAATAAGGATAATAATAATAATAACAATAATATTAATAATAACTTAAGCTATATTCCTATTCTTACCCACTGAGCTATGACCTGGGAGCCTGTCTAGGGGCCCCCTAGTAGCAGCGGGGCCCTAAGCGGCCGCTTAGTCTGCTTATGCCAGGAAACGGCCCTGCTTGAATCACTAATTATGGAGATTATTCTGACTTCAGCAAGCTTGTCGGGGTCTCAACCTACTGTTTGAGGTTTGTTCACAACTGTTTA
>JAJOZX010002883.1:432500-517500 GCA_023014485.1 Bathynomus jamesi | reverse complement strand
ACGGGGCTAGGCTGCTTTAAACCCTAGATCCTGTCCCAAAGCTGGATCCTATCTGCTTTGCAGATAGCTGGTGAGGGAAGCTATATTTTTGCGACCTCTTTGCGAGTGACCCGTTGCCCACGTCGGGCTAACATCATGAAAAAGAAAAAACTATAGGGTTTGTCATTTACCATTACTTATTCGGACTATAGTGGATTTAATTAATTTTCCTAGAAGAGTTCCTTGTTCCATGCACGGTCTGTGTGTATCATATATATATATTCCCTATGTCACTCCTATATGTGTAAGAAACATTGAAAGCCATATAACGTAAAAATGTGTTGTATACAGTAATTCGATGAACAAATAAGAGCTTCATTAAATAAAATTCCATTTTTTATAAATATGCATAGAAAACACCATTACTTAGATAAACCCTACTAAAACGATTTCTATAAGCACTATATCATAACATTACTGTGGAAAATAAAATATTTTAACGGTATGCGTTAACTGTTTTAAATTACTATTTTCATAATATGATTAAAAGGCAAATCTGTATATTAAGACGGAATTTGTTTTAAATATCTCGTTGGTTTGAATAATTCCCTTTATTGAATTGTAAAAGGTAAAAAATTAATAAGTTACCCCAAAATAGGATCTAGTTTTAATGTAATATTAAACGAATATTGATTATAATAAGATTTAAAGATATATTTGTATCTTAAGACAAAAAATTTGTTTTTGCCTTAAATTTGGTTTATCATATTTGAGTTTTTGTATAAAAGAGCGCCTAGCCAACGATACAAAGGAGTCATGGTGTTTTTATGCTACGAGAAGGTCAATAGATTTAACTATTGATTGTGCTGTTTTTTAAGATCTTATCGGTCTACTCTGACCTCATAAATGTATTTGAATACGTTTATGCTTAATAGTTTTGTCTATTATTTGGGTCGTTTTATGAGACCTATAAGGTCTCTCAGGAGTTGGTAAGTAAAAGCCATAGGTAAGCAGGCAGGCTATGTAATACTGTGTTACTGCTGAAAGGTCTTAAAGTCTAGACGATTGGTTGTAGCCCCATCTCGGCCTTGTGCTACTGATGGGTGGGCTCCTAATGTCTATACTGGAGGTCATAAAGTCTATACTTAGACGATTAGTGTAGCCCTCATCTCGACCACGTGTTGTTGATGGGGTGAGCTCCTAAAAGTCTTTATTTATTCCGTGTTACGGACAAACGTATATTCATACACACACCCGACATTAGGCCTGTTCAAAAATCAACTTTTTCTTATTTTCATAGGTTCTGTACATTTTCCCATGCTTTTTGACCTGAAAAAGCCGAAAATCACAACTATTTTGACCTAGGATGTTGGGAAGCATTGCCGCATGGAGCTGTAAATTTTCTGTCTTGAAATCGGCCAAAGCGCCAATTCCGGGGTCCCTTGAATTATGTTTTGCACTTTAACTTTTGATCTAAACAAGATAGAGCAACAAATTAGGTATCAAATGAAAGAGCATAAAATTAATAAATAATAATAATAATAATAATAATAATAATAATAATAATAATATTATTATCTATCATTTTTCAGGAAACAACAGAAACTCAATCAGAATCTAGAAAACCATCTACAAGTTACAACTTCACAATGGCATTAAGCAAGGAGCTGAGGGAGCTCCGTGGGCGCACAGTTGATATCTCAGAACCTCCACGTACTGTCCACAGGCAGGTGTCAACTGGGCCATCTACCAGATCTCTCACTGAAACTTTCCTGGTTGGATACCCTTCAGCTTTTATCAGTGGTTCCCAGCTTCCCACCAACAGACAGGCGTTCCAGTATTTCCTTAATCTTCAGAATTTACCGGAAAATGCAAGGAGGCCCATGGTTCAAGACCTTGCATATGAAACAGTTGAATCTATCATCCCATTCTGGCAGATGGCTAGGATCAAGACAATGACCAAGTACAACGCAATGAAGCTCTTCATGAAACTACATGAGAAACATCGTGCTCTGGTTAAAAGCAAAGGAAGAGCAAGTAACCCTGGAGGAAAAAGAGGAGCATTTGTGCTGGAATTAGACAGCCTGTTCGATATAGGAGCTCCAGATGCAATCCAGGAAATACAGAACAACAGACTGTTATCCAGAGAGAAGAAAGATGAGGATATCAGGTTCTACGAAGACCAAAAGACTGAGAGGAAAGGTCATATGTCTGGTCATGACAAGATTTTTGAGACAAGATCCCTGCAGCAAGCAGCGAGGAATGAAAGACTGCAGCATAGACAAGAACAAGGTAAAACTAATTACTTTGAACGTTACAAAAAGTTTTAAGTTTTATTCCATTGCGATATTTAGCATGTACTTAACAATTACTGTCTTAACATGTTGTACTATTTTACAGCTGCAGCAGAACAAGAGGCAGTTGTTCATGTGGATGACATTACCTGGGGTGACTCAACTGACAACGACGCTAACACAGAGGACATGGATTACCATCAGCCTCGTCCTGGATGTTCTCACCATCAAGACACTGTGACTAGTGTGACTTTGACGTTTCCAAGGAAGGTCATGGAATGTGATGTCATCTGCAATACAGCTGATCGTCTTGGTTTATCAGACAATCAAGTTACTGCCATGGTTTCTGCTGCCACCTTGAAAGCTGGAGGGGCTGATCTGGATAACTTCGTCATCTCAACCTCAACAACACGTCGCAACAGAATGCTGTCCAGGTATAATATCAGCCAGAGTCACATGTCCAAGTTTTGTGAAAACCCCCCATAGTACGCTGCCTTACACTGGGATGGAAAGTTGCTCAAAGATGTCTTGGGCAGTGAACCTGGAAGTACCTCAGAGACTTTAGCTGTGCTAGTGTCTGGTCCACCTTCATACACTGAAGGAAAGTTATTGGGAGTACCTGTCATCGACAATTCTTCTGGCAGTGGAGTTCACAGAGGAGCTGCCAAACTGCTAGAGAAAATGCTGAACAAAAAGGTGTTTTATCTGGCCTGTCGACATCACATCTTGGAAATCCTAGTAGGAGCAGTTTGGGAGAAGTTGTTTGGGAAGGTGAAGGGGGCCAGATAATCCCTGGTTTGAGCATCTGAAGGATGTTTGGACGGACTTGTCCAAGGAAAACCCAAAGATGCTGGCTATCAACAGCAAATGGCTGAAGGAAAAGAAGAAGAACAGTGAAGAAATACTCCAAGACATTCTAACAGCAGAAAGGCTTCCAAGAGCCGACTACAGGGAAATGGCTGAACTGACAGTCATTGTTCTTGGAGGAACGCCTTCTCGAGGTATTCACTGGAGTCGACCAGGCGCCATTCATCAGGCCAGATGGATGGCCAGAAACCTGTACTCCATGAAAATGCTGATGTTTGCAGATCAACTTGAGTACGACGAAGACACTGTATCAAAGCTGGAAAGACTCAACACCTTCCTTGCGCTGTTCTACACTCCTGTATGGATGATGTCAATGTCTGCTGCAGATGCTCCCGTGAATGATCTAAGTCTAATCCAGGACATGTTGAAGTACAAGAAAACTGACCCAGAGCTTGCTGATGCAGTACTTAATAAGATGGAAAACCACAAATGGTACCTGACGCAGGAAGTCGTGCCATTTGCCCTGTTCAGCAGTAGATTGAGTGACACATTGAAGCACGACATTGCTGCCCAGTTACATGCCACTGAGAAGCCAGACAGCTTCAGAACAGGAAAGCCTCTATTCCAGAGAGTCACAGCTAAGACCACCCTGGTTGATCTCATTGGCCCAGAATCACATTTCCTGCTGGACACACTGAACATTGGATCCGAGTGGCTTCTGGAACCTGTCACGTCTTGGCCACAGAATGAGGACTACAGAAAAGCGTTGGACTATGTTAAGAATCTGAAAGCGGTGAATTACATTGCTGAACGTGGTGTCAAGATGATGAGCGACTTTGCAAATGTCATAACAACAGATGCCAAGCAAAGGGACTATCTCCTTCAAGCTGTGGAGTTCAACAGACGCCGCTTTGACAGCTTCAAGAAACAAACTCTCAACAACTGACTGTGTAAATGTCATTATGAAATTAATCATCATGTAATGCTTTCACTTCTTGATCGATTAGACTTGTGACAAAATGTTAATCTCAAATTTGTGTCATGAATAAGGCGCCTTGTCTGCCTTGAGTGTGAGAAAACGAATTTTGTGATATTTCTGAAATCTTTGTATGTACCAATGTGCCATTTCTTGTTCCAAGACTATCATAATTGTATAAGTTAGAAAGAGGATTAAAAACACTTTAATTTGGTGCCTATTTTGTTGCTCTATCTTGTTTAGATAAAAAGTTACAGTGCAAAACATGATTCAAGGGACCCCGGAACTGGTGCTTTTGGCCGATTTCAAGGCAGAAAAAGTAAAGCTCCATGCGGCAATGCTTCCCAATAACCTAGGTCAAAATGGTTGTGATTTTCGGCCTTTTCAGGTCAAAAAGCATGGGGAAAAGTACAGAAACCTATGAAAATAAGAAAACGTTGATTTTTGAACAGGGCTAACCCGACATGCATATATATTTTATATAATCCCTGTGACAGCTGGTTGTTTACAATCTAAAAATACTGCCTGTCTGCCGTACAACTGACTCTAGCATGGCTGACTTCTAAGCCTGTTGGCTCCAATGCTGAAGACCTCATTATGCGTTAGTCCATGGCTACGAACGGATGGAACTTCTCTCTCTCCTTCTGCTGTTTACCTACATACATATACTACAAATTAAATAAATAGCGCAATCTGGCAACTATTCTTATGAATTGCCTTGGTTAAATAAATAAATAAATATATATATTTTATATATATATATATATATATATATATATATATATATATATATATATATATATATCAGGTTGTAACAAATTCTGCTCGATTAGAAAACGGACGATAGATAATAGAATAACCTCAAGATAATGTGAAATAGTTTTAGAAATGTTGCAAAATGTTTTATCACGATAAAGAATGACTTAGGCTAGTGTAGCTTCGGCTAGTGTAGGATTAGGCTAATGAATATTTTCTCTGGTATTTTTCATACAGTTACAACGCCACCCCTACAATATTACAGTAATTGAAAAAACATGGAGCCCACGAAAGAGCATATTCGACATGTGATACTGTATGAGTTTCATAAAGGATCTAACGCTAGTGAATCCGCAAGAAACATTCAAAGAGTTTATAGAAATGATGTTGTGAGCGAATGGATGTGTAGGAGATGGTTTGAGAAGTTCAGAAATGGAGACTTCAGTCTGAAAGATTATCAACGAACAGGACGACCAAATGAGTTAGATGAAGAGTTGCTGAAAGCAACAGTGGAGGAAAACCCCAACAGTAACTGTAAGAGAACTTGGCCTACAACTCGGCGTTAGCCATATGACCATTCATCGTCATTTGAAGCTGTTAGGAAGAGTAGTGAAGGTTGGAAAATGGGTTCCGCATGATTTGTTACAAGCGAATCTTCAACATCGAGTCGATATTTGCACATCACTGCATTCTCGGCAACTGCAGGCACCGTTTTTGAATCGGATCGTCACTGGGGATGAAAAATGGGTCCTCTTTAACAATATTAAGCGTCGACATCAGTGGCTTAGCCGTGAAACAAAGCCCAAACTTCAGCCTAGGAATGGACCCAATCCAAAGAAAATTTTGCTATGCGTTTGGTGGGATATGCAAGGCATTATTCATTTTGAGCTTCTGCCAGATAACTAAATAATCACAGCTGAAGTCTACTGCCAACAACAACGATTGAAGATGGCATTATAAGAAAAACGTCCTGCATTAACTAAGCGCAGAGGTGTTCTATTCCACCAGGATAACGCGCGCCCTCACACCGCTCGAATCACCACTGCCCAATTGAAGACATTTGGTTGGGAAAAAATGCCTCATCCACCTTATTCTCCGGACATCGCACCTTCAGACTACCATTTATTCAGAAGTCTGCAACACCACCTAGATGGACAAAAGTTGAATCCAGGGAAGCTATCGAAAACGAAGTGATCGCTTTTTTTAACTCGAAACCAAGGGATTTCTTCGAACGTGGCATAAAAAACTTTTCTACGGGTGGGAGGAGGTTATAGAAAAAGAAGGGAATTATGTCGATGATTAATTTGTCACTATGTCATTTAATTTTTGTTGTGATAAACTAAAAATTCGAGCAAATTTGTACTTAAAAGTCATTTAATTTTTGTTCTGAATGAACTAAAAAATCGAGCAGAATATATATTACAACCTTATATATACACACACACAGTATATATATATATATTATGTGTGTGTGTGTGTATATATATATATATATATATATATATATATATATATATATATATATATATATATATATGTTAACCCCTCCCTCTATGGCCCTGGGGTGGTTCGGAATCGACGGGGGGTTCTGGTTAGGAGGCAGCAACGGATATTTCTTCTATAACATTCTAATTCTTTTCCGCCGGTCAAATGGTGGGTCGCCACTCTGTTAAACTCTTGGCTACAGACTCGCCAGACTGTTATGCTTCTTAAAATATTCTTCTAATCTTGGTAGTAGGTCGCCAAATGTTAATTCTTCTCTTTCTATAATACTCTGATACTTTCTCTTGGTACTAAAATTATCGACTTTTCTTTATAATTATCGACTTAACTGACTAAGTTCTTCTGAAGATAGCCCAACTCAAGGGAAAAATAAAAAGTTTTCTCTTACTCTAATTTACTTCTTAAAAATTTACAGTTAGTGCTCTGAATTTACAAGGGTAGAGGTTCGACCTCTTTCGACCATGGCTCAGGCCGGAATCTAAAAAATTAAGGAGGCAAGGGCCTCTGCCCCTCCTCGCAGCGAGGCTGCTAACAAGGGAGGCTCGTAATGAAGTGCCGTAATGAAGTGCCTTAATGAAGTGCTTTGATTTTACAAATACATGTATAATTTAAACCTAAATGTTGGGGGACGGAAGTTGAAGGTTAAGTTCCCCCCTTTTAAACACATGATCAGATGTTTGAAAGATTCCAATAAAAATTAAAAAAATAAAAAAAAAACTAATCGTATATTTTTGCCGAGTCTTCATTTGTGAGACGTATCATTTCGTAATAGTATATAGGTACAATTTAAGTACACCACTGAGCACATTTTCGTTTGGTCTATTACAATTATGATTACAATTAACAATTAATTCATATTCACTTATTGTTTAATTACACTTCATTTAAAGTACATTCTTACATTACCGTAATATTAAATCATTACATTTAATTACAGTTTCAATAAAGTACATTACAAGTTATTATTAATTACAGTTTCATTAAAGTACATTACGTTATATTAAATTAAAGTATTACAGTTAATTACAATTAAACAGTTACTATAACTTTGTTTTGTTTTTTTACAGTGTTTCATATTAATAGACAATTAAGATGTTAGAAATATAATACAAAGTACATGGGCACATACGGTAGGATTTATATACAACATAATATGTTATAATATGTTATAATATGTTATAATTTGAAATCAGAGGGACAGGAGGTTTCACGTTTTTCAGATGTTTGATTTATGCTGATTGCGAATTGCGTACACTTGCATAAGCATTTATGAATATCTTGCGAGGGGTGAACGCACTTGAAAAAAAATAATAAAAAAAAACAATACGAGAACGTATTTGAGCGTTTTCGAACGAATGCAAAAACGTTTTGCATTTCACGAGCAAAAATGAATATTTAATAAAATTGACATACGATAATGGTCAAGTTAAAGATATGGACGTATGGGTGCGGGAATATGGTCGAATAATAGTTATATTTATACTACATAACATATAAATAATGACTTCTGTAGAGTGTACAGTTTTTATTATGATGATAAAGAATTTTCATACATTGCATACTAGAGATATAATGAAGGGAAATTAATGACGGGAAAATGTGACGTCATAGTTATTGAATTTGTACGTATAGTACAAATCATTATTAGGAAGATTTACATGAACGAATTAGAGACAAAGAGTGGGTATCAATGACTAAGAAGTACAACTGCGGGTTCCAATCCTGTTACATGCAATGTGTATGCATAATCTAGGGTCGAGGGTGAGATGGAAGACAATCATAATAATTATAATAAATTCTATAACAATGAAAAATGGAAAATAGATACGACTAAACCACAGAAATGGTAGATCATAGGGTTGTGACACAAACAAAATAGGAAGCTACAAATAAAATTTTTATCCAAAACTCGCTTAGGGCAATTTGGTTTCTTATGTAAAAATGAATATATTAAATCATTACATTTAATTACAGTTTCAATGAAGTACATTACAAGTTATTATTAATTACAGTTTCATTAAAGTACATTACGTTATATTAAATTAAAGTATTACAGTTAATTACAATTAAACAGTTACTATAACTTTGTTTTGTTTTTTTACAGTGTTTCATATTATAGACAATTAAGATGTTAGAAATATAATACAAAGTACATGGGCACATACGGTATGGATTTATATACAACATAATATGTTATAATATGTTATAATATGTTATAAATTTGAAATCAGAGGGACAGGAGGTTCACGTTTTCAGATGTTTGATTTATGCTGAGTTGCGAATTGCGTACACTTGCATAAGCATTTATGAATATCTTGCGAGGGGGAACGCACTTGAAAAAAATAATAAAAAAAACAATACGAGAATGTATTTGAGCGTTTTCGAACGAATGCAAAAAAGTTTTGCATTTCACGAGCAAAAATGAATATTTAATAAAATTGACATACGATAATGGTCAAGATAAGATATGGACGTTGGGGGCTGGGATATGGTCGAATAATAGTTTCCCACTCTAAAATGGTATTAATACAATAATATAATACAATTAATACAATATAATAGAATTAAGAGAATAACATCCTAACTAATTCAAATTAGATGATGACATTCTTTTTTGCAATACAAGTTTTATACAGAACAAGTTAGTTATTATGCTTAGAGAGTTATTATAAGTTATTATAAAATATAAAAAATTCAAAGATTAATACTTTAATTTAGACAAACAGAATAAAAGGATTAATACATTAATTTGGACAAACAATTAAGTTAGACAAAGAATGATATTGTTAAATTTTTAGCAAAATTTTATTTTTCTGTGGGGAAAATTACATTCATAATGAATAGGTAAAAGGGAAAAATATAAATTTTAAAGTTCATGGATTTTCAAGGTTACCATGATAGTACAATTCATAACTAATTTTATTGACTATTGTAGGTAAAAATAGAATTACGTAGTGGATGATGTATAGACCTGTGGTCTAGTGTGTATTTGGGTGTATTAGGTGCAAAGTGTGTATCGTACAATTTCGAGGGACAGATTAGCTGAGAGGATTGTTAAATTAACTGAATAAATGCATAAGCAAGATGTATTAGAAAGCAAAAATGATTAAGATTAAATTACATAGTTAGCACTTACGCGCAATGAAATAGTTTATTGTGTTATCCAATGATTTTAGCATAAGGTTTGTATATATAGTGTGCATACATGCATTTTTATTGACTGTTGTAGGTACAAATCGAATTACGTAGTGGATGATGTATAGACCTGTGGTCAAATGTGTATTTATGTTTATTGGGTACAAAGTGTGTATCTTATAATTTCGAGAGACAGATTAGCTGAGAGGATTGTCAAATTAACTGACTAAATGCATGAGCGAGAATTTATATATAGTAAGCAATAATTATGATGTATTATAATGATGATGTTTGCATACGAGTTTTAATGCAAAAGTGACTGGAGGGAATATGTGTCAAAAGTAATAAAATTCAATTAGGATTATAGATTTTACATAATCAGTTACACTTATAAGGTAATTAAAAAAAACGTACTTAGAGGACCTTACAATTAATGAAAGTAAATCTAGCGGTTTTAAAAATTGAATTTTTAAGATGGAATTAAATTCTACTAGTAACATTCCTAGCTATATATGAACTATATAACCATTAACATTGACCAGAAGTATCGGTACGATAATTTAATTTTTAAAAAAAATTAAGAATACAAATTAAAAATATAAATCAATTATGCATTTTAATGAGCTAAACATAATTTTATAATACTCTTAAAAATAAAAGTAAATCGAACCTTAGATGAGTTTCGGCCAAGAATAAAAAAGTTATTGAAATGGAAGGAAAGCATTTCGAACAATCTTTTCTTTTAATAATTTCAGGTAAATTTTACATTAAAAATTATTTTTATATAATAAAAAAAAATATTAAAAAGGTTTAATAATTTTTGCATGTTAAGTAGAAAAATCATACTCTTTCGTTAAATGTTGATAGAATTTGAATTATTTGATATTTTAATCTGAAATTGACAATTACATCTTTTCGTGAGCACTTTGCTTTTTAAAAAAAAGATTGCTTGTCACACTACTTAGAACAAAAATTAAAATAGTTGAAACAAAACGGAGGGACGGCATGCTCCTCAGCATAGTAATTTAAAAGGAGTCATTGGGACAAGATCGATTAATTAATTATTACACAACTATTATTATCACATATACATTACAATGATTATCAAAGTCATTACAAACAATTGTAAAAACTGTTTTGGTTACAAACAATAAAATGTCATTTTACCAATATATTTATATACGCAACAATGGCATGAAAAAGAAAAGACAAATCGGTCAATTTCCTTCTTACAACAAAACAAAGAAAGGTTAACTAAAGACGCAACCCGGTCTTAGATTACATTTCCTTAAATTAAATTCTCTTAACTTACAAAGAAAAAGTTGAATTCAATTGACTGCATTGAAATGACTTGGGACTCGAAAACTGACTTGGGACTCGAAAACTGACTTGGAATAAAACTCTCTGACTTGGAATAAAACTCTCTGACTTGGAATAAAACTCTCTGACTTGGAATAAAACTCTCTGACTTCAAATAAAACTCTCTGACTTGAACTCTATCAAGTATCTTTAAACTGACTTGAACTCTATCAAGTATCTTGGAACTAACTTGAACTCTATCAAGTATCTTGGAACTAACTTGAACTCTTATCAAGTATTCTGAAACTAACTTGAACTCTTATCAAGTATTCTGCAACTAACTTGAACTCTTATCAAGTATTCTGAAACTAACTTGAACTCTTATCAAGTATTCTGAAACTAACTTGAACTCTTATCAAGTATTCTGAAACTGTCTGATTTGAACGCTTGTCAAGTATCTTGAACTTAAAACTGTCTAACTTGAACGCTTGTCAAGTATCTTGAAACTTAAACTGTCTAACTTGAACGCTTGTCAAGTATTTCTATAAATCTCTGGGGCGGTTGTCCCTTTTGGCGCAACCTTCTGACTTCAAAAACTGACTTCAAAATTGACTTCAAAAAATGACTTCAAAAAATGACTTCAAAACTGACTTCAAAATTACTTCAAGTATCTCTCTAAATCTATAAACTCTCTATAAACACTCTCTTTCTTAATTTGCAAGTCAATTCAATTCAATAATTTGAAAAAATTTGGAAACAAAAATAAAAAATGTAAACATTTCACTCGAATGTACGTGAAGGTACGGTACTATTATGTTTGGTACATAAAATAAAATTATTCTATACTGAATATAATAGTGAAAATAACTGAAATTCTCTCTCTCTGAAATTAACTCTCTCTGAAATTAACTCTCTCTGAAATTAACTCTCTCTGAAATTAACTCTCTCTGAAATTATCTCTCTCTGAAATTAACTCTCTCTGAAATTAACTCTCTTACATTTAACTTCTGTCACAATTAACTTCTGTGAAAATTACTGTTTCACTAAAAAAAAAATGTATTACTGGTGTCTGAAGTGTTCACTGTGTTTTGTGTTAATTCTGACTCAATACTAAATATTAACTGTTAATAATAATGACTTTTCAAATGTTTAGAAATTATTTTAAAAAAGAGTTTTGTACTTAAGATTCCTACGGCGAAATCCTTAGAGACGTGTCCTGAAGACGTGTCTTGCTGGCTACTTCTTCTTGGATGAAAACTAGGCGTGGAGAACTTGGAGTCGTGACACACCGGTTCAAGGGTGGATGTTAAGAACTGGAAGTCGTGACACGCCGGTCAAATGGTTTTATCCTGATGCAGGGTAATTTCTATTCTGGCCAAAGAGTGGCCACTTCTTAAGATATTCTTCTTCTTAAAATATTCTTCTTCTTAAAATATTCTTCTTAAAATATTCTTCTTCTTAAAAACTTGGTTTTATCCTGGCTATAGGGTCGCCACTCTGTTAATCCCTCCCTCTATGGCCCTGGGATGGTTCGGAATCGACGGGGGGGTTCTGGTTAGGAGGCAGCAGCGGATATTTCTTCAATAACATTCTAATTCTTTTCTGCCGGTCAAATGGTGGGTCGCCACTCTGTTAAACTCTTGGCTACAGACTCGCCAGACTGTTATGCTTCTTAAAATATTCTTCTAATCTTGGTAGTAGGGTCGCCAAATGTTAATTCTTCTCTTTCTATAATACTCTCATACTTTCTCTTGGTACTAAAATGATCGACTTTTCTTTTATAACTTATCGACTTAACTGACTAAGTTCTTCTGAAGATAGCCCAACTCAAGGGGAAAAATAAAAAGTTTCTCTTACTCTAATTTACTTCTTAAAAATTTACAGTTAGTGCTCTGAATTTACAAGGGTAGAGGTTCGACCTCTTTCGACCATGGCTCAGGCCGGAATCTAAAAAATTAAGGAGGCAAGGGCCTCTGCCCCCTCCTCGCAGCGAGGCTGCTAACAAGGGAGGCTCGTAATGAAGTGCCGTAATGAAGTGCCTTAATGAAGTGCTTTGATTTTACAAATACATGTATAATATAAACCTAAATGTTGGGGGACGGAAGTTGAAGGTTAAGTTCCCCCCTTTTAAACACATGATCAGATGTTTGAAAGATTCCAAATAAAAATTTAAAAAATAAAAATAAAAACTAATCGTATATTTTTGCCGAGTCTTCATTTGTGAAGACGATATCATTTCGTAATAGTATATAGGTACAATTTAAGTACACCACTGAGCACATTTTCGTTTTGGTCTATTACAATTATGATTACAATTAACAATTAATTCATATTCACTTATTGTTTAATTACACTTCCATTTAAAGTACATTCTTACATTACCGTATATATTAAATCATTACATTTAATTACAGTTTCAATGAAGTACATTACAAGTTATTATTAATTACAGTTTCATTAAAGTACATTACGTTATATTAAATTAAAGTATTACAGTTAATTACAATTAAACAGTTACTATAACTTTGTTTTGTTTTTTACAGTGTTTCATATTAATAGACAATTAAGATGTTTGAAATATAATACAAAGTACATGGGCACATACGGTATGGATTTATATACAACATAATATGTTATAATATGTTATAATATGTTATAAATTTGAAATCAGAGGGACAGGAGGTTTCACGTTTTCAGATGTTTGATTTATGCTGATTTGCGAATTGCGTACACTTGCATAAGCATTTATGAATATCTTGCGAGGGGTGAACGCACTTGAAAAAAAATAATAAAAAAAACAATACGAGAACGTATTTGAGCGTTTTCGAAAGAATGCAAAAAAGTTTTGCATTTCACGAGCAAAAATGAATATTTAATAAAATTGACATACGATAATGGTCAAGATAAGATATGGACGTATGGGTGCGAGAATATGGTCGAATAATAGTTATATTTATACTACATAACATATAAATAATGACTTCTGTAGAGTGTACAGTTTTTATTATGATGATAAAGAATTTTCATACATTGCATACTAGAGATATAATGAAGGGAAATTAATGACGGGAAAATGTGACGTCATAGTTATTGAATTTGTACGTATAGTACAAATCATTATTAGGAAGATTTACATGAACGAATTAGGGACAAAGAGTGGGTATCAATGACTAAGAAGTACAACTGCGGGTTCCAATCCTATTACATGCAATGTGTATGCATAATCTAGGGTCGAGGGTGAGATGGAAGACAATCATAATTAATTATAATAAATTCTATAACAATGAAAAATGGAAAATAGATACGACTAAACCACAGAAATGGTAGATCATAAGGTTGTGACACAAACAAAAATAGGAAGCTACAAATAAAATTTTTATCCAAAACTCGCTTAGGCAATTTTGGTTTCTTATGTAAAAATGAATATATTAAATCATTACATTTAATTACAGTTTCAATGAAGTACATTACAAGTTATTATTAATTACAGTTTCATTAAAGTACATTACGTTATATTAAATTAAAGTATTACAGTTAATTACAATTAAACAGTTACTATAACTTTGTTTTGTTTTTTACAGTGTTTCATATTAATAGACAATTAAGATGTTAGAAATATAATACAAAGTACATGGGCACATACGGTATGGATTTATATACAACATAATATGTTATAATATGTTATAATATGTTATAAATTTGAAATCAGAGGGACAGGAGATTTCACGTTTTCAGATGTTTGATTTATGCTGATTTGCGAATTGCGTAAACTTGCATAAGCATTTATGAATATCTTGCGAGGGGTGAACGCACTTGAAAAAAAATAATAAAAAAAACAATACGAGAACGTATTTGAGCGTTTTCGAACGAATGCAAAAAAGTTTTGCATTTCACGAGCAAAAATGAATATTTAATAAAATTGACATACGATAATGGTCAAGATAAGATATGGACGTATGGGGGCGGGGATATGGTCGAATAATAGTTATATTTATACTACATAACATATAAATAATGACTTCTATAGAGTGTACAGTTTTTATTATGATGATAAAGAATTTTCATACATTGCATACTACAGATATAATGAAGGGAAATTAATGACGGGAAAATGTGACGTCATAGTTATTGAATTTGTACGTATAGTACAAATCATTATTAGGAAGATTTACATGAACGAATTAGAGACAAAGAGTGGGTATCAATGACTAAGAAGTACAACTGCGGGTTCCAATCCTGTTACATGCAATGTGTATGCATAATCTAGGGTCGAGGGTGAGATGGAAGACAATCATAATTAATTATAATAAATTCTATAACAATGAAAAATGGAAAATAGAAAATAGATACGACTAAACCACAGAAATGGTAGATCATAGGGTTGTGACACAAACAAAAATAGGAAGCTACAAATAAAATTTTTATCCAAAACTCGCTTAGGCAATTTTGGTTTCTTATGTAAAAATGAATATATTAAATCATTACATTTAATTACAGTTTCAATGAAGTACATTACAAGTTATTATTAATTACAGTTTCATTAAAGTACATTACGTTATATTAAATTAAAGTATTACAGTTAATTACAATTAAACAGTTACTATAACTTTGTTTTGTTTTTTTACAGTGTTTCATATTAATAGACAATTAAGATGTTAGAAATATAATACAAAGTACATGGGCACATACGGTATGGATTTATATACAACATAATATGTTATAATATGTTATAATATGTTATAAATTTGAAATCAGAGGGACAGGAGGTTTCACGTTTTCAGATGTTTGATTTATGCTGAGTTGCGAATTGCGTACACTTGCATAAGCATTTATGAATATCTTGCGAGGGGTGAACGCACTTGAAAAAAAATAATAAAAAAAACAATACGAGAATGTATTTGAGCGTTTTCGAACGAATGCAAAAAAGTTTTGCATTTCACGAGCAAAAATGAATATTTAATAAAATTGACACACGATAATGGTCAAGATAAGATATGGACGTATGGGGGCTGGGATATGGTCGAATAATAGTTTCCCACTCTAAAATGGTATTAATACAATAATATAATACAATTAATACAATATAATAGAATTAAGAGAATAACATCCTAACTAATTCAAATTAGATGATGACATTCTTTTTTACAATACAAGTTTTATACAGAACAAGTTAGTTATTATGCTTAGAGAGTTATTATAAGTTATTATAAAATATAAAAAATTCAAAGATTAATACTTTAATTTAGACAAACAGAATAAAAGGATTAATACATTAATTTGGACAAACAATTAAGTTAGACAAAGAATGATATTGTTAAATTTTTAGCAAAATTTTATTTTTCTGTGGGGAAAATTACATTCATAATGAATAGGTAAAAGGGAAAAATATAAATTTTAAAGTTCATGGATTTTCAAGGTTACCATGATAGTACAATTCACAACTAATTTTATTGACTATTGTAGGTAAAAATAGAATTACGTAGTGGATGATGTATAGACCTGTGGTCTAGTGTGTATTTGGGTGTATTAGGTGCAAAGTGTGTATCGTACAATTTCGAGGGACAGATTAGCTGAGAGGATTGTTAAATTAACTGAATAAATGCATAAGCAAGATGTATTAGAAAGCAAAAATGATTAAGATTAAATTACATAGTTAGCACTTACGCGCAATGAAATAGTTTATTGTGTTATCCAATGATTTTAGCATAAGGTTTGTGTATATAGTGTGCATACATGCATTTTTATTGACTGTTGTAGGTACAAATCGAATTACGTAGTGGATGATGTATAGACCTGTGGTCAAATGTGTATTTATGTTTATTGGGTACAAAGTGTGTATCTTATAATTTCGAGAGGCAGATAAGCTGAGAGGATTGTTAAATTAACTGACTAAATGCATGAGCGAGAATTTATATATAGTAAGCAATAATTATGATGTATTATAATGATGATGTTTGCATACGAGTTTTAATGCAAAAGTGACTGGAGGGAATATGTGTCAAAAGTAATAAAATTCAATTAGGATTATAGATTTTACATAATCAGTTACACTTATAAGGTAATTAAAAAAAACGTACTTAGAGGACCTTACAATTAATGAAAGTAAATCTAGCGGTTTTAAAAATTGAATTTTTAAGATGGAATTAAATTCGACTAGTAACATTCCTAGCTATATATGAACTATATAACCATTAACATTGACCAGAAGTATCGGTACGATAATTTAATTTTTAAAAAAAATTAAGAATACAAATTAAAAATATAAATCAATTATGCATTTTAATGAGCTAAACATAATTTTATAATACTCTTAAAAATAAAAGTAAATCGAACCTTAGATGAGTTTCGGCCAAGAATAAAAAAGTTATTGAAATGGAAGGAAAGCATTTCGAACAATCTTTTCTTTTAATAATTTCAGGTAAATTTTACATTAAAAATTATTTTTATATAATAAAAAAAATATTAAAAAGGTTTAATAATTTTTGCATGTTAAGTAGAAAAATCATACTCTTTCATTAAATGTTGATAGAATTTGAATTATTTGATATTTTAATCTGAAATTGACAATTACATCATTTCGTGAGCACTTTGCTTTTTAAAAAAAAGATTGCTTGTCACACTACTTAGAACAAAAATTAAAATAGTTGAAACAAAACGGAGGGACGGCATGCTCCTCAGCATAGTAATTTAAAAGGAGTCATTGGGACAAGATCGATTAATTAATTATTACACAACTATTATTATCACATATACATTACAATGATTATCAAAGTCATTACAAACAATTGTAAAAACTGTTTTGGTTACAAACAATAAAATGTCATTTTACCAATATATTTATATACGCAACAATGGCATGAAAAAGAAAAGACAAATCGGTCAATTTCCTTCTTACAACAAAACAAAGAAAGGTTAACTAAAGACGCAACCCGGTCTTAGATTACATTTCCTTAAATTAAATTCTCTTAACTTACAAAGAAAAAGTTTAAGTCAATTGACTGCATTGAAATGACTTGGGACTCGAAAACTGACTTGGGACTCGAAAACTGACTTGGAATAAAACTCTGACTTGGAATAAAACTCTCTGACTTGGAATAAAACTCTCTGACTTGGAATAAAACTCTCTGACTTCAAATAAAACTCTCTGACTTGAACTCTATCAAGTATCTTTAAACTGACTTGAACTCTATCAAGTATCTTGGAACTAACTTGAACTCTATCAAGTATCTTGGAACTAACTTGAACTCTTATCAAGTATTCTGAAACTAACTTGAACTCTTATCAAGTATTCTGCAACTAACTTGAACTCTTATCAAGTATTCTGAAACTAACTTGAACTCTTATCAAGTATTCTGAAACTAACTTGAACTCTTATCAAGTATTCTGAAACTGTCTGACTTGAACGCTTGTCAAGTATCTTGAAACTTAAACTGTCTAACTTGAACGCTTGTCAAGTATCTTGAAACTTAAACTGTCTAACTTGAACGCTTGTCAAGTATTTCTATAAATCTCTGGGGCGGTTGTCCCTTTTGGCGCAACCTTCTGACTTCAAAAACTGACTTCAAAATTGACTTTAAAAAATGACTTCAAAAAATGACTTCAAAACTGACTACAAAATTACTTCAAGTATCTCTCTAAATCTATAAACTCTCTATAAACACTCTCTTTCTTAATTTGCAAGTCAATTCAATTCAATAATTTGAAAAAATTTGCAAACAAAAATAAAAAATGTAAACATTTCACTCGAATGTACGTGAAGGTACGGTACTATTATGTTTGGTACATAAAATAAAATTATTCTATACTGAATATAATAGTGAAAATAACTGAAATTCTCTCTCTCTGAAATTAACTCTCTCTGAAATTAACTCTCTCTGAAATTAACTCTCTCTGAAATTAACTCTTTCTGAAATTAACTCTTTCTGAAATTAACTCTTTCTGAAATTAACTCTCTTACATTTAACTTCTGTTACATTTAACTTCTGTGGAAATTACTGTTTCACTAAAAAAAAAATGTATTACTGGTGTCTGAAGTGTTCACTGTGTTTTGTGTTAATTCTGGCTCAATACTAAATATTAACTGTTAATAATAATGACTTTTCAAATGTTTAGAAATTATTTTAAAAAAGAGTTTTGTACTTAAGATTCCTACGGCGAAATCCTAAGAGACGTGTCCTGAAGACGTGTCTTGCTGGCTACTTCTTCTTGGATGAAAACTAGGCGTGGAGAACTTGGAGTCGTGACACACCGGTTCAAGGGTGGATGTTACGAACTGGAAGTCGTGACACGCCTGTCAAATGGTTTTATCCTGATGCAGGGTAATTTCTATTCTGGCCAAAGAGTGGCCACTTCTTAAAATATTCTTCTTCTTAAAATATTCTTCTTCTTAAAATATTCTTCTTAAAATATTCTTCTTCTTAAAAACTTGGTTTTATCCTGGCTATAGGGTCGCCACTCTGTTAACCCCTCCCTCTATGGCCCTGGGGAGGTTCGGAATCGACGGGGGGTTCTGGTTAGGAGGCAGCAACGGATATTTCTTCTATAACATTCTAATTCTTTTCCGCCGGTCAAATGGTGGGTCGCCACTCTGTTAAACTCTTGGCTACAGACTCGCCAGACTGTTATGCTTCTTAAAATATTCTTCTAATCTTGGTAGTAGGGTCGCCAAATGTTAATTCTTCTCTTTCTATAATACTCTGATACTTTCTCTTGGTACTAAAATTATCGACTTTTCTTTTATAACTTATCGACTTAACTGACTAAGTTCTTCTGAAGATAGCCCAACTCAAGGGGAAAAATAAAAAGTTTCTCTTACTCTAATTTACTTCTTAAAAATTTACAGTTAGTGCTCTGAATTTACAAGGGTAGAGGTTCGACCTCTTTCGACCATGGCTCAGGCCGGAATCTAAAAAATTAAGGAGGCAAGGGGCCTCTGCCCCCTCCTCGCAGCGAGGCTGCTAACAAGGGAGGCTCGTAATGAAGTGCCGTAATGAAGTGCCTTAATGAAGTGCTTTGATTTTACAAATACATGTAAAATATAAACCTAAATGTTGGGGGACGGAAGTTGAAGGTTAAGTTCCCCCCTTTTAAACACATGATCAGATGTTTGAAAGATTCCAAATAAAAATTAAAAAAATAAAAATAAAAACTAATCGTATATTTTTGCCGAGTCTTCATTTGTGAAGACGATATCATTTCGTAATAGTATATAGGTACAATTTAAGTACACCACTGAGCACATTTTCGTTTTGGTCTATTACAATTATGATTACAATTAACAATTAATTCATATTCACTTATTGTTTAATTACACTTCCATTTAAAGTACATTCTTACATTACCGTATATATTAAATCATTACATTTAATTACAGTTTCAATAAAGTACATTACAAGTTATTATTAATTACAGTTTCATTAAAGTACATTACGTTATATTAAATTAAAGTATTACAGTTAATTACAATTAAACAGTTACTATAACTTTGTTTTACAGTGTTTCATATTAATAGACAATTAAGATGTTATAAATATAATACAAAGTACATGGGCACATACGGTATGGATTTATATACAACATAATATGTTATAATATGTTATAATATGTTATAAATTTGAAATCAGAGGGACAGGAGGTTTCACGTTTTCAGATGTTTGATTTATGCTGATTTGCGAATTGCGTACACTTGCATAAGCATTTATGAATATCTTGCGAGGGGTGAACGCACTTGAAAAAAAATAATAAAAAAAACAATACGAGAACGTATTTGAGCGTTTTCGAACGAATGCAAAAAAGTTTTGCATTTCACGAGCAAAAATGAATATTTAATAAAATTGACATACGATAAAGGTCAAGATAAGATATGGACGTATGGGGGCGGGGATATGGTCGAATAATAGTTATATTTATACTACATAACATAAATAATGGCTTCTATAGCGTGCACATTTTTTATTATGATGATAAAGAATTTTCATACATTGCATACTAGAGATATAATGAAGGGAAATTAATGACGGGAAAATGTACGTATAGTACAAATCATTATTAGGAAGATTTACATGAACGAATTAGAGACAAAGAGTGGGTATCAATGACTAAGAAGTACAACTGCGGGTTCCAATCCTGTTACATGCAATGTGTATGCATAATCTAGGGTCGAGGGTGAGATGGAAGACAATCATAATTAATTATAATAAATTCTATAACAATGAAAAATGGAAAATAGATACGACTAAACCACAGAAATGGTAGATCATAGGGTTGTGACACAAACAAAAATAGGAAGCTACAAATAAATTTTTTATCCAAAACTCGCTTAGGCAATTTTGGTTTCTTATGTAAAAATGAATATGGATTATTCATTGTTCATTTTTACATATATATATATATATATATTACCTTCTAAACAAGCCAACTGGCTGATTAAGCCTTCTAAGCCATTTACGCCATCTAAACCAGGTTACACCTTCTAAGCCAACTGAGGAGGCCAAGAACTTCATTATGCGAAGAGACATGCCAACGAAAAGATCCCCTCCTCTCTCCTCTCTCTTAGGTTACCTTCTTAGATCAGGTTAGGTACCCCTTTTCGGGGAGGTCATTCTCCCGTGCCACCCCTCAAACCCCTTCCCCCACGGGTTCCAACCCCGCGCCCCCTTGCAACATTGATCATCATGCATTGCACTTGATTTGCACTCGTCCATTTTGCGGTCATACTACTAACAATGATCAGAGTGAAAACGTAACACGCGCGGAAAGTGCCTAGCATGGTTGTGTGGATGGGCGAGCACCGGCGGAACTCGATATGCAACGACCTCCTCGTGGTGAGTTCTGGGTGATAAGAAATTAAAATTATTTATGAGGTGAAAGTTGCATTTAGATTTTTATAAATAAAATATTTTCTGTGGCCAGTAAATATGGAAATTTCTAATTTTTCACTCCCTTTAGACAGTGGAAGATTTTTCTGATGTCCGTAAGATTTTTACAAAGTGTTTTCCTCATCAAAACGCATCTTTTACTTGATATGCACAGAACTCTTCACGTCATGAACGTGTGGGAAGTGCCATTAACAACGCCGCCACAAATTCCGACATTCAAACACCGATGACAGAAAATATTTGTGAAAGTGACTTTATAAGAAAGTTGTAAAAAGTATGATGAAAACACGAGCGTCGGAGTTCATTCCCAACAGCCCATTTGTTTTTCATACATTTACTGCCCAGAAACAATGAAAGTGTGTATATACTGACGATATATGTACAACTAGAAAATAATAAGTTAATTAATTAAGAATACACAATCTCAGCGAGAAAAACAAATAGCATATAATAATAATAATAACACTGGTATACATATGAAATTTTTTTGTCTGCTGTGAGGGTTTTTTCAAATCATATTATATAATTCGACCATGCTGAATTCCAAAATGACATTGGTTTTCCTCAATCAGGTCAGGTTTTTTCTCTATTGGCCATTTATTATAAGTCCAATTTTATCCCCAAATTTATTGATTTTTTAGCTTAAACACTGTAGAATTTAGGGTGGATCGATTTTACATTTTGTTCGATTTCCATATTCTAATAGAGACAAACACTTGCGCATGCATGAGAAAATAGCCTCTGCAAAATCTTAGCTTAATAGGTAATCATCTTCTGCCCCCGGCAGAGCGATGAAAATCATATTTTAGTAGTCAAAAACGTATTTTTCTTATAATTTTTAAAATATTTCAATATGCATCAAAATTATTTCTAATAACTATAAAGTCGATGAAAAAGACCTCATATGATCGTTTTTCCAAGCGCGTTGTCCTACGTTAATATCTTTTGCCCCTGGCAACAACGTTAAATGTTGAAAAAATAGGTAATTTATATACATATTTTCAGATCGGCTCTTCGTCTTAAATAATGCATTTATATATTTCCCATAGCATTTATATCGTTGCTTAGGCATGAAATAACACACACGCAAAATTTTATGAATCTAGGCTAGGGTTTAAAGGTCATCTCTGGTGAGTGCTGCCAGCAGC
The DNA here is from genome assembly GCA_023014485.1 of Bathynomus jamesi. Lineage (NCBI taxonomy): Eukaryota > Metazoa > Arthropoda > Malacostraca > Isopoda > Cirolanidae > Bathynomus > Bathynomus jamesi. The sequence goes on along the minus strand of JAJOZX010002883.1, from coordinate 494,726 downwards.
AGCAGCAGACTAACAATATTAGCACAGACGACATTGTGGCTATCGGCTGTGATGGTACCGCAGTGAAAACGGGTCGAAAGGGTGGAGCCATTCGTATGATTGAAATGAAACTACAAAGGCCAGTTCAGTGGATCATATGCCTATTACACGGTAATGAATTATCAGTGCGACACCTCAGTCAAGACTTGGACGGCAAAACAACTGGGCCAATGGGCTTTACTGGACCAGTTGGAAAACAACTGAACGACTGCGAAAAACTTCCAATTACAGAATTCGATGCCATTCCATCTCCCGACATTGACATAGATGATGCCGAGTTGAGCACTGACCAAAAATATTTGTTAGGCATCTACAGAGCAGTGTCGAGCGGTAGCTGCTCTTCAGCTCTCGCGGCTCGAAATCCAGGTAAGATGGCGCATTCCAGGTGGCTGACAACAGCAAATAGATTTCTGCGCCTCTATGTTTCAACCAGTGAACCCTCCAGCACCTTCAACGAAATTGTGCGATTCATTATGACAGTTTACGCACCAATTTGGTTTAAGATAAAGAAAAACTCCAGTTTCACTGAGGGCGCAAAACATTTTTTCGAAATGATGCGTCTCTCTCAGACCATGCCTCAAAGATCTAAGACAATCGCCAACAAAGTCCTCCGTAGAAATTCTTTCTTTGCTCACCCAGAAAATATTTTGATCTCCATGCTACATGCCGATGAGCAACACATAAGAGAATTGGGATGGAGAAGAATATTAAAAGCACGATCAAAACAATCACCAGCGGGGAAATTCGAGCCTTCGCCATGCCTGAGCTGCTCTACGATAGTCAAAACTATTACGAAATGATCAACTGGCAAACGGCTGAGGTGACCGAACCCCCCGTTACAAAATCAATACCTGATACCCGAATAAAAGAGTTTGTTGAGACGGGAGACCAGCCTGATGGACTGATCCCACTATTCCCTTGTCATACTGAAGCGGTCGAGAGACTCATCAAATTAGTAACCGAAGCCTCTGCCAGTGTAAGTGGAATAGAAGAGAGGGACGGATTCATCCGCTCCCGTCTTCACTCCCGAACAAAAATTCCACGATTTGATTCTAAGAAAGATTACCGTATGTAAATCGACATGCAGCCAAAGGAAGGGTGGTTGGGGCTGGATAGGGTGGAACTCGACGTACAGCCGCCACCTCCTCGTGGTGAGTTCTGGGTTGCTAATTTTATAAAATTAGCAAGCGAGGAGCTGTACTTAGTACTTAACGTACTTATAACATCGCATTAACGTAATTATAATCCACATTTAGACTTTTCTCGGGGACAGAAGATATTACTCTAGTCATAAAATTTTGCGTGTGTGTTATTTCATGCCTAAGCAACGATATAAATGCTATGGGAAATATATAAATGCATTATTTAAGACAAAGAGCCGATCTGAAAATATGTATATAAATTACCTATTTTTTCAACATTTGACGTTGTTGCCGGGGGCAAAAGATATTAACGTAGGACAACGCGCTTGGAAAAACGATCACATGAGGTCTTTTTCATCGACTTTATAGTTATTAGGAATAATTTTGATGCATATTGAAATATTTTAAAAATTATAAGAAAAATACGTTTTTGACTACTAAAATATGATTTTCATCGCTCTGCCGGGGGCAGAAGACGATTACCTATTAAGCTAAGATTTTGCAGAGGCTATTTTCTCATGCATGCGCAAGTTTTTGTCTCTATTAGAATATGGAAATCGAAAAAAATGTAAAATCGATCCACCCTACAGTGTAGATACGAGTAATATTATAAGAACACTCGTGAAAAATGAAAACATTGTGTGAATAAATACTTTTATTCATACAATGAATATGGAAAAAAGTTTATTGAGGAAGGAATGAAGTTTTTTTGGCTTTCCGTCTGTGTTTTTCTTCGGGCACATCTCGCTTCAAACACCAGCAATGGTCCGCCAGCATATTGATATCCCAGTTTCCCTGGTACCTCTCTTCCATTATTTTGATATCTTGGTGAAATCGTTCACCCTGTTCCTCACTATAATCCCCGCAATTTTCAGGAAAATAGTCCAAGTGGGACCACAAAAAGTGCATTTTTATGGACATGCGCGACCCATGAGCTTTGAAAGCTTCCATCAAGTTTTCGACAACGGACTCGTATTCTGGACTTCTACGCTTGCCAAGAAAATCAGTGACAACTGATTTGAATGCCTGCCAGGCATTCTTCTCAGTTGGAGTCATTGCGTTTTCGAACTGAGTATCCTTGATCAAAGTTCGAATTTGAGGACCATCAAAAACCCCAGCATTTAGTTTAGCATCAGATATATGAGGAAATTTACTCTCGAGATATCGGAATGCTGAACCCTCCTTATTCATTGATTTGATGAAATTTTTCATCAAGCCCAGCTTAATATGAAGTGGTGGGAGCAAAATTTTTGTTGGTGGTACAAGGGGCACTGAAACGACATTATGCGACCCAGGTTCAAAATTCTCTCTGGATGCCCATTCACGCTGTGCATAGTGCTTCTCATCCGCTCGGCTATCCCATTTGCAGAGGAAACATGGGTATTTCGTGTATCCCCCTTGCATTCCCAATACAAATGCCACAATCTGAAAAAAAATGAAAATATTTAAAGAATTTAGAGAATTTGTTCTATCAGATAAAAAAATCTATGCATTGGACTGTATCACTTCTGTGGGGAAGTTAAGTGTTCTTATACGCTCTCAAATAACCTTTGGAAAAACAACATAGTCAATAGCAATAGTTTACTTATGATATTAGTATTACCTTCAAATCTCCACAGATCCTCCAGTTATGTTGGTCGTATACGAGAGCATCCAGTAAAATTTTCATGTTATCGTAGCTCTCAGTAAGTTGTGCGGAATGTGCTACAGGGACTGATGCAACCCTATTCCCAATGTTGAGAAGTACTGCTTTCAAACTTCGTTTAGACGAGTCTATAAATAGCCTCCATTCTGATGCGTTATATGGCAGGCCCAAGGATTCGATTAGCCCCTCAACATTGCAGCAGTACACTAAGGAAGAGGTATTTTCGTGCACTGCAAAAAACTTGCTGAATTCTTCCTCTCGTTTCCTATACCAGGAGAATGTTGTTCCTGGAGCCAGCAAGTTGTCCTCTCGAAGTCGTGAGCCCAAGATCTCGGCAGCTAATTTGGAAAGTCCTAAATCCCTGGTAAGATCATTAAGTTTGGCCTGGTTGAGAGGCCTCGGCTCATTTGAAGCGGTATTTTGAGGTATATACGACTGGGACTGGTCATTGACATTGGTCATTGATTCATCATCAGAATCATCGAAGTCCAGGGTTTGAGGTGGGTCGGGTATTGGAATTCCAGGACCATGGGGTACTGGTCTCATAGCAGAAGGAATGTCAGGGTATACAACAATGTGTTTATTCTTCTTGTTAACTCCTGAAAATAGAAACACAGAAACATGGATATAAAACTTGCATATGAAATAGAAGAAGCATTCAGACAGTGGCGGCTCGTGAGGGAAGGCTGCGGTCTGTAAGATATGAAATAGGTCGATGGAGTCTGTATATTTTCTTTCTTTTTCATTCATATTGTCCCTTCGGGGACAATATGAATGAAAAAGAAAGAAAATATACAATCATTGTATATGTAAATGTAACTTGTATAACAATATGTATGTGTAAATGTATTTTCTCTAACAATATATATATGTAAATGTATGATTACCATTATGGTGAATATTATGCTATATATGTTGAATATTATGTCAAGTTTCATACGAGGATTTCAAAATATTTAAGAAAAATAAATTTATAAGCCCACCTTGGAGGTTTGTCATGCAGAAATAGCAATCTGTCACGTGATCCTTTCCTTCTCTCCAAACCATGGGAATTCCAAAAGGCAAAGATTTCGCTCTGCCCTTGCTCCATCTTCTCAAATTTTCAATGTACGTCTTGCAGCACATATGAGGGGCGAAATTTTTGTCCTGGTTCCCTAGCTTAATTCCAAAGTATGCTCTATACATTGTCTTCACAAATTTAGTGATTTGGGACTGGTTATTTGGCATGGTAACCGTCCCACATATGTAGCAGAATCTATTGGGATCATTTTTACACGCTCTATTCATTATGAAATATTTTATCTATATGCCTGAAAAGTAAAAAAAGATATTATACAAGTGAAACAAGTGATGATAGATGTTACTGTTCCAATTCCGCTTTGACAAAATCACGAAAAATTCTATTTTACTTATGAGGCCATAGCCGGATAACCTGAGCTGATTGAGAAAAAGGGATTGCAGATTCGAAATCAGCAGGAAAAACTCTATAAGAATCACTTACAAAACCCTTGACAGCAAAATTGATGCATACCAGTGTAATAATAGTAATAATAATAATAATATGGCGTAAGACTATGAAGTTTAACGGCCAACATTATAGTAAGGAAAATATTTATGTCATATACATTTAATAATATTAAGAAAATATGATATGTTTAGCTTATTTACTTTAGCAAAGTGAGTCTTCCAAGCATAATAAATTACCAAAGATTTTTACATTGTTTATGCATTGAAGCTTACATGCAAACATAATATATATATATATATATATATATATATATATATATATATATATATATATATATACTGCAACTCGGCCTCATTTGATAGGGTTAGGAGAGGGAAGATTTAACTACCACTGCCACTTAGAATGATACTCCGCATATGTCTGTGTTTTGTGTGTGCGTGAAAGAATAGCTTCAGAGCTAATTCACACCGTACTTACACTTATAAACATGTAATAATCTGTGAAAATTATTTGTGGAAGAAGATTTATAGCCAAGTTGGAAAAGATTAACTTCAGAGTTCATTCACGTCATTCCATTCGTCATCCCTACAATCAGTTCCCAGAACTGTCGTCGCTTAGGTCCTAGCTTACCCAATCTAACCCCATACGTTTATATACAGGGTGGGCCGAAAGTCTGGATCCATAAGAAAATATTTATTTTAATACATAAATTACAACAAATGGTAAATACTTAAAATGAATATCAACTTTAACTCGTAAATGCGTATCCGTGATACTGTACAGTGGTTCGTACTCCAGTATAAACAACAAATTATAACAAATGCTCAAATTGGCGGCCTCTGACATCAAGACACTTAGGGATGGAAATTATGATTTTTAATAATTCTTCGAATTGACGTTCTCGAGATGCGTGTTTCATTTGATAATCTTCTTGTTGACTTTACTGGACTATTTGTTAAAGTTTCACATACCATTGCAGAGGTATTTTCATCAGTTGCAGTTTTTGGACGACCAGAACGCCGTCGATCATGTACAGTACACTTCCTGTTTCTTTGAAACGTTTAAACAACTTGCCAACAGTCGCATGTGTTACTGGATGCTTATCAGGATGATTTCTATTGAATTCGGTAGCAACTTCTCTGTGTCTAGCGCCCTGTCTTGCGTACATGAGCACAAGTTCTACCCGGTCTTCTGTTGTTAGATTCGAAGCCATTTCTGGGCTGAAATAAAAAAAGTATTTGAGTATTTATACTGGAGTACGAACTACTGTACAGTATCACGGATACGCATTTACGAGTTAAAGTTGATATTCATTTTAAGTATTTACCATTTGTTGTAATTTATGTATTAAAATAAATATTTTCCTATGGATCCAGACTTTCGGCCCACCCTGTATAATAATAATAATAATAACGTAAACATTCAGGCCTCGCTTTGAAATTTTTCCAACCTGTGCAAACATTTCAGTCTGCTCAACTTTCCATATATATATATAAAGTTTAGGGGACCACCCCGTTACATTTTGTAAAAAATTGGTTACCGACACTAAAGCGTTCAAGCGACTCAGTCACTCAAGAGTCACCAATCACCATTTGAAATTCAAAGCCGTGGTGAACGGCATTAGTCAAGCAGTTTGCAATCTAGAATTTTCTAAGTCTCGCGAGCCTAGGCCACGTTCCCCGACTAAATTTTTTATGAAAGCATCCTTAGCTATAAATATGATTGAGGTAATCTGGATAATTACAATTACAGTTACAATTACTTTTTTAGAAATGTTGACTTACAATTATAATTACAATTACTTCGGCTCCGATAATCACAATTATAATTACTATTACAATTACAATGATATCCTCTATCAAACTAGTTAAATAGGCAAGATCATATTCTCCGATTAGAAATCAACATTATGGTTTTGCCAGAGATGTAATGGTGTATTTATTTATTGTGTAGTGTGTATATGATTTAAAAAAAAGGGAAAAGTGGAAACGAGTATGAATGGATCATGAATCAATGTTTTAATATCAGACAAATTGTTTCAGTTTCAATTAAAGAGAGGAAACTTTTATTTAAGATATATTCCTACAAAATGCAGTATTTCATAACTCTTTATATTCATTTGCATATTTAAATAGGGGTAATTTTGTCAAACACTTACTGATTACATTTGATAAAAAGAAGACTTTTCAATGTTTCTCCATCAAGACTTCCTCGTTGTGCGCAATAAAAGTTTCCTACGATTGAGAACACTCTTTCCGATCTTTCAAATCTTTCAAGTTTCAACTTGAAAGATTTGAAAGATACTTGTCCTCCAAGTATCCGATTCTTACTCTCACCTGCTAACCACGTGGATGAATCCAAAAAGCGCTCATTGGTCAGCCGGTTAATGACGTAACCGTCGTGTCAGATGTGTGCTACAGAATAATAATAATAATAATAATAATAATAATACGAAACTCCTACCCCAAAACAAAGAAATAAAAAAATCAAAATCTGTCACCAGAGTTGTACATCCTATACTTTAATTCTCGCTCGTCAAGCTTAGTTGGCAAGTGGGAGACAAATGACTAAAAATACTGTAAGTGGGAGTACGGTAAACTGTCTTTAAATTAAGTGCGGGTACGGTAAACTGTCCTAAAAATAATTGGGGGTACCGCGTTCCCCTCCGTTCCCCCTCGAATGCATCCCTGTCAAGGGCGGATGTAGGCATTTCATTAAGAGGGGTCCAAAGAAAATAGAGCACCCCCTAAAATAAAAAGGCACAGTACTAAGATTCTTTTCTTAAAACAGACCACCAATGAGCGAGTGTAAGTAAAGTCAATTGCATTGTTTTATTCGATCACTCTCATTCAAATATGATTCAAAATAAAAATCTAATTTGGGTACAACAGTTATCACAAACAAATTTTCAAATAATTACAGATGTCTTGCCAATTAAAAGAACTATCAGAATAAGCTGAAGATAAAAGTAGTGATATGGCTGCACCAGTACTAAGGGCACCTATGAAAACCATTTCAACTACAAATTTGGAAGTACAATGTATGCGGATAAAGACTCGAAATAGAATTTGAATAAAATAATATAACCATGATCTATTTACAAAAACAAAATTTGTTTCCAGAGGCATACACATCATTCAAATAGGGCACTTGCAAGAAATTGAGAGGGGTCCAGACGTCGGTCCCCCCTAGATCCGCCTATGCCTGTTTACAGCCTGCTTATGGTGAGGAACCAAGCTTGAACGTATTCTGGGGTCTAGCGTATGTACAGTTGCCCGATTATGTAATGTTCCTCGCCTCACAGGCGACTTCGTACATGTGGCAACGCCGAAGTGATAGTCAAGGTACCCCAACTGGGGGAAGGTGGGGTGGAGGGGGGACAAACGAGTCCAAGTCTTTGTTCATAAAGAAAAACAATTAATATGATCGTGAACACCGTTGATACTCCATGTAGTTTACTAGCCTTATGCAGTAATAAGTAGGGCGACCCAATTTTAACCTAAAAAATTTAAATTATCAACTTTATTCTTACCAATTATTAATTTTATTTAACCTAAAAAAAGAAAATTATTTGCAACTTATTTGTGGATAAATATTAACGCTTAATAATAAAATAAAACACATCACATTCATTTATTTATTAAATTATTAAGGAACTTATTTAGTTATATTGTTGGAGTTTAGACAAATTCACCAAGATAGCTAGTAATAATTGCTGGATTTTCGCAAAAGTTGATTTCGCACTTTTAGGCAAGTTTGAAATTTATATATTCTTCAGTAGTATGCCCGCAAAAATGTAGAGTGCAAATCAATTGCAATGCAAGATGATCAATATTGCAAAGGGCAGAGGGGGTTGGGGGTATGCAACAAGGGGTGGGGTTTATTCCCCCAAATTCCATGAAGGTGGGAGAGGGGGTTTGAAGGGAGGTCCGGGTTAAAGACTTCCCCCAAAGGGGTGACCTAACCTAACCCTAACCTAAGAAGGTAACCTAAGAGAGAGGAGAAGGAGTAGATGTTTTCGCTGGCATGTCTCGTCGCAAAATGAAGTTCTTGACAGCCTCAGTTGGTTTAGAGGGCATCAGTTGGCTTAGAAGGCTTAATTGACTTAGAAGGCGTAATTGGCTTAGAAGGCGTAGTGTGTTTATTTAATTTGTCCCCTGTATATATATATATATATATATATATATATATATATATATATATATATATATATATATATATATATATATATGAGAGAGAGATGAGATTTTCTCACTGCCATGGCTCATAATATAGTGAAGACCAGCCATCGTCCTTTAGCATCAGTTGGCTTAGAAGGCGTAATCGACTCAGAAGGCAATACATAAGAATAATTGCCAGATTGCGCTATTTATTTAATTTGTGTATGTATTCAGCCAGTAGAGCGTGTAAGAATGTAGAGACAGCCATCCACCAGCCAGTTGGCAGCACCACCAGCTACCAGCGGCAGGAATAATGGCGTAGTGTGTGTATATATACCTTTCAACCTTTCAAATGTTCCACACAATGATTCCTCATTTCACCAAGGTCAAGCTTATCGCCCTTCCTCTCGAGTTGGCCTGGTGAAGTAGTGAGTTGGTTTCTTGTACTCTCCGCCTCACACACACACATATATATATATATATATATATATATATATATATATATATTTATTTATTTATTTATTTATCCAAGGAAACATGCATAAAAAATAATATCGTTTATATATATATACTTTGAATAATAAAACACAACTACATCATTCTCTTTATTTAGTCGCAAAACGAATTATTCAACATGCAAACAATTATTTAACACACTTATTCAGTTCGTGAAATATATAGGAAGTAAATATACAATCAAAAATAATAATATACAGAAGGAATCTATATATACATAAAAAGTACACACTTTAAGTGGGAAATATAGAGTAAATAATTATACAATAAAAAATAATAATAGTACAGGAGAAATCTATATACACGTTTAATATATGTAAAATGTACATGCATCTACACCCTTTTATATAAGCATCAAAAATAATAATAATAGTACAGAAGAAATCTATATACGCGTTTAATATATGTGCACGCATCAAAAACTACACACTTATATATAAACTTCGAAAATAATATTGCAGAAGAATTCCAATACATGGATAATATATATACACATCAAAAAAATACGTGCTTTAAGTTCTACCGCGCTTAAATAAAATACTAAACTCACACGTAATTGAATCCAGTTACATCCTCATTGCTTTGTACGACAAAATAAATACGATTTAACATTATTTCACCAGTCAAAGTATGTGGATATCTATATTCAATATAAAGGGCTTTCAGCTCGTTTAAAACTATTTTTGTACCCACTTTACAATTGGATGGCAAGTTATCAGTCTTTAAACATGAATAAAATACATTCAAAAGCACGCACAAAAGTGGCATCGTTTGCCACAATATCATTATTAAATTCAAGTTTATAAACACTCCTTTCCAAACGGGGATTTATTCTTTCCAATCCGAGCTTTTCAACCGTGAATTTTTCTTCACAATGCATATCGACAATTGAAGTAATCTTCTAAATCGTGCCCACGACTGCTCGTTATATAAAGAAATAGTACTTCAGGGTGAACAGTGAAGTGAGCTTGTACCGCTCAAGTCCTTTGTACCAAAGTTCATGATATTTCGCGGAGTCTATACCTTTTAAATACGCAGCCAAACCATTCTCGCCTTGCTCCTCCCTACACTCGGTAAAACCGTGTCAAAATAAAACACGCGCGTCTAATAGAGGTTTTAGTTTGTGGAAAACCGACGACTTCATACATTCTGTCGAGAATGAAACGGTTTCGCGTGGAGATAAGGACGTTATTGTCAGCTGCATTCTTCCACATCAACCGTATATCAATACATGGCTGGTTTCGATTTATACACAACGTACAAATAAAGGCGTATGGGGGTGCATCACTAATCTGCTGTCTTTTTGTGCCAACACCTACAGGTATTTTATAAAGGTTCTCGCTCACTTCCCAACCACCACGAAGATTCTGTTCATCTCCTCAACAATTAAATAAATAACATTCCGTTTACCAGCGTTTGATTGTCTACACTTCGTTTCAAGTACATAATTAATAGCGCCGGTATTACGACTGAACAGACGCACTGACTTCGTCACGGACACATCGTATACAGCACCGAGGATACTGCTCAACGGAAGCTCCATCGTTTTCTATTGTGAGGAGGGCACGTCCAGTCGGGTCAAGCTCTTAAGTGATTATGAGCAGCCGGTGCGCGGTTCGGCTCGGCGGTAGGTGTGCAGGAATAAGTCAGACGTGCGCGTCATACCAAGCGTTAGTGATTCGTGTACGGGGTTGTTCCAACTTGAAAGAATCATACGAATATTTGCAGTCCATTATGCCGGCAATCGTTTAGAGAATTTTTCCCATACATGAAGTAATATCCGCTTTAATGTTTTATCACTCCCCGGAACTCGCACCATACATCTTTCATTTTCTCCACACATTTTATTAACACTCCGGCGCTCTATTTGAGAGAAACATGTGTCCATATTCATCCTTTTTGCTTAACAAACGATACTCATTCCTAAACTCTATTAAAAACTCGCAGAAGCTGTACCTTAGTGCGAACCTCATCATGATATATATGAACGTAATGATAAAAATATTTTAGGTTGTCCATAATCACAAGATTTATATTTTCAGCCGCAGGGTATGCGTACTCGGTATGATGTAACATGACATAATACCGCTTGTCACACCAATCATCAACAAGGTTCACAACTCACATCCGCTATTTCTCTTCTGCACGTGATGTTTCTTTCACTTCGCGGTGTATGTGCATCTTTACACAGTTTAGTCCTACGACGTAGTCCATTACATCGTTTGAGCTAAGAAAACACGCAATGCTCTCCCAGAATATCCATTGAGTATTTGGACGTCCTGCTCCTCACGCTTCGCGCGGTTCAATGTGGCCTTAAAAGCCTCAAGGGAGGGAGGACTATGGATTCTTTGAGTGTTCACCACATCTGTAGACTTTATCGAATACCACTTCATGAATGTCGAGCACACAATATCAAAGGTAGCCATCACTATTTTCCGTCTACGCGAGAATTCTTCAGCAGATAAAATACACGTCTGAAATGCAGGGCTTGTTGAAGTCAACTGAACACGCAGGGCAGAGATATGACCAGCTAGTAGCAGGAGTCACGTGACCCCTTTGAGTGGTCATACAGTGGGCGGTGCTTAGATTTTTTCCTATACATACGCACAAAGGAGAAAATGAAACCCTAATTGAAGCATGATTTATTTTAAATAAATAAACATATCGTCAACAAGTAAAGTCTCTAATTCATGGCATATATTCCATAACAAATACACGTAATAAATAAATAAACATTTCGTCAATAAGCAAATAGACACACACATACACACACACACACACACACACACATATATATATATATATATATATATATATATAGATATATAGAAAACATTCAAGCACCATGGTACACAAAGGGCACAGTGTTGTAGGTGCCATGCACCTGGTATCGTTTCCTGTAGGTGTTACGACAAACCTTCGTGCCCCTAAGTTCATTCACGCCACGTAATTTCTGTGCTCGGAAGTTATGAGTCCCCACAACCGAGTGTGGTGGTTGGTCACCCTCATTACCATCGTCTAAGTTCACTAGATCTTTGTGCGATTCAAAATTGACGATCTGGCGGTTAGCATGGTTAAGCGTGATGCCTTTAGCCTTCACGATGTACTTGTACTCATCCCCCACCCTCACGCGTACACCGTAAGTTTTGGGGCCTGTTGAGACCAAAGAGTCGGCGTATGCGATGTCTCCATACTCATCCTTGATCTCATCAGTCAACTCTCCAAGGAATTCCCCAATATGAGGCATATATTCCCCTTCCCTCTCCGTGAATATCACGCTCTCTGTATCAGCGTACAGAACCCGCTACCCGAGAGAATACAACAGATGCCACAGATTGATACGTGCGTAGGCTGTTGTGAAACTGGCTACAGGTATGTTTGTAACACGCGATGTATCTGTAGCCAATTTGGTCCGGTTGTACCTTATTATGTACGTATTATCCACATTCACGATTTCCATAACTTCTTTATCATTGGCGTTTGCATAATCCCAGACTTCACTATAACTTTGATCTAAATGTACGTTCCCCTTGTCTGTATGCGTGGCAAACTTGCCCCAAAGACTATTTAGGCACAACTTTTCACTAAAGCGCTTGCCACGGTTCCTCACAATTTGGGCACGATGAAGTTGTATCCCTTCACGATCATGGTAGCGTTGAATATATGCCGTTTTCTCATTTTCGGTCTCAGCATCTCGTGGGTATCCTGATGCTTCTACTTTATCCTACAAAAATGTATTTATATATGGTGCAAAAATGTTGGGGAGCTTCTGAAACCTCCACACCTCATATATCTTCAGTATTCTGTACCCGTGGCGGAGGGCCAGGGACAGTTCAGGACTTGTATATACCACTGGTTGATCGTGTGATTACAGTCCCCATAGTTCTCCTCTGCACACTTCACACACAGAGGGAACATGAGTTTGTTGTCAAAACAACAGGCAAGATCGGCATCCATAAATCGCGAGGGGCGGGGGAGTAAATCTACGAAAGAAAGCCCAAAGTAGCTCTCACTCAAGTTAGATGAGAACTCCTCGATGGTGGGCATGGCGGGGCCCACAAGTTTTTCGGGGCACCTCCGGGGTACGGATTGTTCTTCATCACGTAAAGGTATAATGAGCAGAAATCGTAGTAGTGAAGCTTCACCCCGTCCGCAGTCGGAAAGAAAAGTTTGAAGGGGTTTGTAAGGGGTTCCAAAAAACCTTAGCCCACCCATTTGCAGCTTACATGTTTACTTATGTATATCGAAATAGTTTTTAGTGATTATAAAAATATATAAAATTCTTTATTTATTGCAGGTATTAAAATTACTCTAGCTGATAAAGTGATAATATAATGACTTCTCAATTAATTGGTGATTGGTCGGAGAGGCAACGTGTGATACATCGCATACGAGCAATAACATTTCGGGAAGCTCGTGATGCTGGAGCCACCTTTATAACACGTTCAGGGGTTGCCAAAAAGTTGCGAAGAAGTGAGGACTTCGTCAAAAGAAATTGGAATAAAACTTTGGATGAATGTGAAATGGATACAGCCAAATCTGGGCGCCCAAATTTGCCACTCTCTCAGGAAACAAAGGACATCATTGAAAGCGGTACGCGTAAGCGGAAAAACAGCTGTGCTAAACTTTCTAGCGAGATCGAAGTGTTGAGAGGAAAGATCGTTAGTGGTGAGATCATTCGACTGTACCGTCATAGGCAAGGTTTAAAGCAATGGCATGAACTTCCAAAGCCAAGAAAAACTCAACTTAACATCGATGACAGAATGTGGTTTGCCCATTATCTTGAAGATTGGGATGTGGATGATTTCATGCATTTAGCTGTCTCCGATGAATTTTTTGTTTACATAACACGTCGGCCTAACTACCAAAATGATCGAGTGTGGGCCACAACACCAGATGAAATCGATGACAATGAACATTATCGCGAATTATTAAAAAGTCCAGACTGTGTTGGTGTGTTTGTTTTGTTCACTGCAAAGCAGCTCATGTGGGTGCTGAAGCCAAATGGTCAGAGTTGGGATGGACAGTATTTTCGTGATATTATTCTATCCCAGCATGTCATTCCTTTTCTAAGAAACCCAAACAATGTTATGGATGTCAATCAGGTCGCACTTCTGCACGATAAGGCCCCTGCTTTAAGGCATTAGCCACTCAACAGTTGTTGCGGAACCATGAGATCGATTTCTTTGGAAATGAAGAATGGCCAGGAAATTCTCCTGATCTGAACGTCTGTGAACACATTGGATCAGTTATAAAGGACAAGGTTGAATGTCTCTTGTTTCAAGAACCTGCAGCAAATCGATTTTCGAAGGATACAATGACGCAACACATTGAAACTGTTTTAGCAAATTTGCGTAACGATCAAGATCTATTCACGTCACTTTTGGCAAGCTACCCAAAGCGAATTCAGGCTGTCTTGGAAGCCAATGGCGGGAACACCAAATTTTAATTGTTCCTTATTAAATGAAGGATTAAATTCTCTTTTGTAAGGTATGTTTAGTTTTACTGTACCTCTAATGGTTTAGGACATGGGCGGGGCGGGGCGGGGCTAAGGTTTATTGGAGCCCCGTACATATTCCAAACAAGCTGTCACCGCATTTGAGGGGCTTCTCCAATGTACGTTTGATGGCCCTTATTTCTTTGCGATACTGCTCATAGGCTTCCATCCAGGCATCATATTCATGCTCCTACAAAACCTTGTGAGTGAACTGGGAACTTATAAGCTGATCGCGGATACGGGTCCATGCGAGGCTGTTGATGGGGGATCTTCCATGCATGTCCCCTGTGACAGCACACTCAGGACGTGGACATCCATGCCAGCAGCAACCGTTAAAGGCGTACACACATTTCTCGCCAGTGGTTGGGTCCTCACTTAAGCAGTCCACCCAAAAAACACGGCCATTGATCTTAATGGAAACTTCCCCCGTGTTGCGAGCGTGTTTTAGATATACACACCTGTTTGCTGTTGTATATGAGTGAACCAGTAAATAGCCTTATACCCATAACTGCGCGGGGCGTTTCGAGGAATGACGGCTAACGTGTCTTTAGGCATGAAGTTATTCTTGAATACAGTAAAACATAATGAGGCGATGGTAGTTGCGGCTTGTAGCTGATCATAGTTGAAACGGGTTATGTACATACTTCTAAAGGCTTGAAAGCACACTCTTAGTATACGTACGTCATTCACACAATAACTTTCATATTCATACGCTATATTGTAAGGGTTATCTCCAATAAAACTGCTGTAGTAGTGGTCAAAATCTTCACGCTCACTATCACTCATACATTCATAGCAGAGCTGGGCACTTCCGCAAACACTTCCGCAAACCGCAAATTCCGCAATTGCGGAAGTATGTTTTTCGTTTGCGGATTTGCGTTTGCGGCAAAGTCATCGCAAATTCACTAATTTGCGATGACTTTGCCGCAAACGCAAATCCGCAAACGAAAAACATCTTCCGCAATTGCGGAAGTATGTTTTTCGTTTGCGGATTTGCGTTTGCGGCAAAGTCATCGCAAATTCACTAATTTGCGATGACTTTGCCGCAAACGCAAATCCGAAAACGAAAAACATCTTCCGCAATTGCGGAATTTGCGGTTTGCGGAAGTGTTTGCGGAAGTGCCCAGCTCTGATTCATAGTTAAAGTGATATTTGTGGGGTGGTGGGCCGACATAATTTAAAGTGTCTCGAGTGAGGAATGTGTAAGGGGAGTACCCTTTTGAGACTTCGGTACCTATGTCCATTAACTTGGGTAGCCTGGCTAATTTACAAGGTGTGAACAACAGGGTGTCTTTAAACTGTACATTTCCCCTATCTGCATCTGAATAAGTTTGTTCCCTCTTTTCAAGGGATCACCCGTGAATATCTTTGATGATTCGTGCTCAAGCAGCTCCTTATAAAGGAACTGAGTGTCAAATTTTGCCTCGTTATGGGCAAGAATATACAGTCATTTTTTTTAACTGGTCCGCTAGCTTGACAATATAGTTCACAAACAGTTTCACGTGGGAATCTCCTGCAGAAACCTTAGAAATGTTTGTCCGCTTACCACATTTGCGGCATTCATCACACTCAACGTTCATGCACTCGTCACAAATAGTCTGACTTACGAGTAAATGTGGAATAACCTCTTTTGTTTCAGGGTTTGTGTAAGTTTCTATGTCATAATACACGGTTACACAGGGTTTATTTTTAGGCTTGGCATCTTTCATGTAACATACATGCTTTACACCGTCCGCCTTATATTTTTTCATGACATGTAGAACAGTGAATTTTATCGCATTTGTGCTCAAACTTTTCCCAAGTGTCCACAGTATGAAACATAGTACACTCGCAAATCCCCATTTCCCTGCAAGTGCCAATCGATTTATGGTGAGAAAAACAGACATTATTGAAAAACATGCGCTTACTTATATTACAGTCGCGCTTCTCAGTTTCAACTACCCGACTTTCAAACCTGGGGCTCTTACACTGGTCGTAAACCATGTGGCACACCTTACAATGCTTCAACAGATCATTCGTAAACTCGAGACAACCCTTATACAAATCGTGATGTCTTCCATATTTTCGACTTTTATCATAACTAGTGTAAAGAGACTTTATATTACGGATGGGTAGATACGTTGCCCCAGACAATCCTAAAATAAGTAGGGGCTTTCTACGTTCTCTCACATCGCTTTTAAAAACATACCCAGTCCGACCGTTATCATCCACTCCAAACACAACTATACATGCATCCATTACCTGCTCAGCCCTTCGCAGGTCTTCAGGCCCCATATGAGAGGGAAATTCGAGTCTACAGTCTGCAGCCAGTTTAAATGCACGCTCCACTACCGTAAGCAGCCAAATTTTTTGGGCAGCTGTATTTATCACAGTAAACATATGAGCCAAGATTAATGCTATAAAACTGCAACCACGCTCGAAAGCAGTGTGTCATTTGTATATCTGATAAATATTAAACTGAAGGGTATGAGGCGTTGCGTTGTGGCCTACAGGTCGGTAGACATGGTCTATATCAATCGTAAAATTCTTCAAATTAAGCTTGGTGCCGCTTTGAGCGGCCTGCATTATACATCCCAAAATATACTCTACATCTACGTCGGCCAGACGCATGTAGGGTATTACTACCCAAAAATCGTCTCTATCGGCATCAGCTGACCCGAACCCGAGCGCCAAACGCGTCCTGACTTCACGCCCCTCACTGCTCTGAAGGGCAAACTCCATAATACGTTCAACGATGCGTCACAGTCAGTATTCAAAGCCGTTACTATACATGACTCGGGGGTTGGCCATGACTACGTACCGGTTTCTAGTCAGGGATGGGGTGGTGGTAACGTTGAACAGCTCGAATGATATACCATTGCCTCCAGGTTGCTGTGTTGCTACTGAGGTGGAGGGAACGAACGAATAGGGGTAAGTGGGTACAGTTTTATTTGTACATGGTGCTACTGAAGGAGTCGTGTCGTGAGACATGGAGGGTTGCGATTCTATTACTGCGATTGCACCTTTCAACGACTTTACTCGCTTTGAAGGGAAAGATGTTTCATGCACCCGCTTTCTTCTCGAATTGGCGAGTGAGGGTGCTGCGTTTGTCACTACTGATGGCTCGCTGGCGGGGTCTGTAACCTCATCCACACTATCGCCGCCAGCAATATCTATGGTGCAATATCTATGGTAGGGACATGTTGTTGATGCTGTACCTCAACATTCACGGTTCTGGGGAAGAAGAAAAATAAGAATATAAGGAGCAACACTTAAAATTTTGTTATGGTTTGTTATGTTAGAAATGGACAAAACGTTTGTCGAGATATTTACAGCATTCTCCCACCATCTTAACATAAACGTGTTCTTCATCAATCAAAACCTGTTTTTCAAGAATAGATACATGCGTGATGTACCGCTAAATACGCAATATCTAATCTTATTCGCACAACGTAGAGATGTGGCACAAATTGGGGGTATTAGCCAGTCAAATGTTCCTGAATGAGCGTAAGAAGTTTTTAGAAGTTTATAAAAAAGCTACAAGTCAACGTTATGGCTATTTGGTTCATGACATTCACCCGCAAAACACGTTTAAGATGCTTCTAAGAACGAATATATTCCCAAACGAGGATGAAACGGTGTACATCCCAGAATGACAGAGGTTAAAGAAATATGGTGAATTAATAAAGATCTACTAACGATTGCCACGCATCTCCAACGTCTGTTTGTTAAAAATATTGACCCAGACTTTTTAAAATGAATCTGTGAAATTTGTCTTAACGTTATGAAATGCAATGTACCAATGAAGGCCACTCAAAAGTCGCGCTTACGTCGTTACAAGAGCATAATACGTGCATTCGCTCGTAAAAAGTAAAGTGTGGGAAAGAAAAAGCGAATTATTGTGCAAAGAGGTGGTTCGTTCTTCCTCATCTTGTTTTCAGTTTTGCTACCTTTATTGTCTAGTATAATATAATAAAGAAAGTGGTCTTGCTTCCACACGAGGTGTATGCTTCGTTACAAAATACAAAGAATCAGGAATCAGCACTAGATCTGGGTAAAAATAGACTTAAGAGAATGGAGAATGAATTGGTGAATCTATTAAACAGCGAGAAGCTCCCTGACGAGAAAATAATTTTATATCAAGAAGCCCTACATGAATTTCTTCAAGAGCTCGAAGATTACAAGAAACCGACCGAGGTCCCAGTAGTTATCAGACATAGCACTGATGAAGTTGACGGCGTAGGACCTGGAGCCGAGGCTAGAGACGAACAGTCAAAGAACAACGGATCGCAACACATCAAACATGTATTAAAAAGTAGTCTACCTCATACATTGAGGAATAAAGGATTAAGTCTTTACAATCTATTGAGTGAAGACCGCATTATACATTGGTCCGATACAGGCTAGGTTGTTGCTGGAGGGTCAAAGGTACAGGGCTCGAACATCATTGATATCGTGCATGATTTGGTGTGAAAGTGGGATACACCTTCACCAACAGGATTCCTGGCTATTTTTGTACAGATTTGCGGAAAGCGTTTATAGGCCGAGCTTTCCAGAACATGTTGACGGAGTTTAACCTCAGTTATTACACGTCCAATTCTATACATAAGGTGTCTTTAGCCGAAATATTTCAGCGTACCATCAAGGAACGTATGCACCGTTATTTCACACATAAAAACCCACACAGATCGTCTGGATCCTCTGTCCTCATCCTACAATCGCTCACGGCATCGCATGATTGGAACATCTCTTAATGAGATTTTAAAGAGAGACTCCCCTAGAGAACCTAGAAAAGATAACTGTAGTGCACCACCACGCTCTGGTTGTTTCAAATTCAATGATTACAATGGCCAACAAGTATTTTTCACTTCTTGGGTAACCACAAGTCTCCCACATACAAAGATGGAGTTCAGAAACTGCTCGATGCATATCAAGAAATGGGCTGTCGTATGTCCTTGAAAATATATTTTTTACATTCGCATCTAGATTTCTTTCCCGAAAACCTTGGCGCGCTGAGTGACGAACAGGGGAACGCTTCCATGAAAACATCCAGTCAATGGAAAATCGCTACCAAGGTTTCTGGAATGAAAATATGCTGGCAGACTACTGTTGGATGTTGTATCGTGACGATCCTGACAAGGTTTACAAAATAAAATCGTACTCGCAACGTTTTTAGGTTGGTGAACATTTCTTTTTATGAATAAAGTTGTACTTTTACGATAAATTGTGCTGAAATTAACACCAGTCATATTTCGATAACTAGATGTGCTAGAGGAAAACCGAAAACAGATTTGGAACCAGCGTACAAAACAGGTCTAGAGAAGTGTGTAGACATCTTTGATGAGAGAAAAAAGTTCGATTTTGTTGACCAGTGTTATGTAAGACTGTTACGAGCGGGGAATAAGTTCGTGAAAGGTTTTGATCAAGGACACACCGGCCCATACTTTGGTGTTAAAATCAACGGCTAGTAGAAATATTAAGGACAATGAACTGTTCCAAATTATACCTGAGGACAGATACGGCGGGGCCTTCCAAAGAGACACTTTTCACGAGTCACAGCATGACTTATTCAGCTTATTGTATCAACTAAATTTACCGAAATTAGCCTCTGGACCCCTTCCCCCGAGCATGTGTTATGTTTACAATGATATCGTAGACCACCAATTTCTTGGGGATACCCAGGCACGTTTGTTACGCATTGTACACATCCCCGATCATAGAGGTAAGAGTTTAAGCATCACATATGATAAGCCTCATTATGTCAAAGTTGCACCTAACCTACTATCCAGCATCTCAATTATATAAGAACGATTGTTGGGAAAAAGTTTCCATTCGGCTACGGGAGCTTATCCGTGAAGCTCCACTTCCGGAGTGTTGCGGCAAAATGACACAGAGGCCATTTACTGTCTACCGAGGGATGAGGTACCAACGTGGAAGCGGCATCGGATCAATCTTTTCGGCTATAATACGCACAGCTGTGCCCTTACTAAAAAGTGGTGCAAAATATCTTGGAAAGAATGCCATACAATCAGGACTTACCACATTTTAGGATATATTGTCAGGCAGCAAACCTAAAGAAGCTTTCAGAAAACACTTACGACGTACACGACATGAAATCGTCGAAGATGCGAAGAGAAAAATGCGCGGCGGAGGTTTTAGAAGAAGGAAAGAACAAAAGGTTGCTGTTAGAGGAAGAAAGCGTCCTGTACAATAAGAAAAAAAAAAGGAAAGTTAAGCAGACAAAACGTGATATAAATCGGAGAAGGACTTCAAAAAAGAAATGTTCTAAGCGTATGAAAACGGTCTTGGACTTATTTTTAAAAATTAATGTAAGGTAAATCTGTTACAGAGGCTTCTCATAACTGTTTGTACAACTGAAGTGGAAGGGTGCCTTAACGGGTGCCATGACTCATTTTATTCACCCTCACAATTCGGAATGATGCAAATCCGAGTTAAATCTCTTTGATGAGCCCCCAACGCAAACAAGATTGTGGAGACCGAATTCGTCACAATTCACCTCTCAACGCTATTGGATCAACGACGGCGCCAATAGAGTTCGTGATTTCTTCGTCAGGTAGTCATTTTTTTCGACCCTTCCAACGTATTTCTTTACACTAAACTAAGAATTGCGCATTCGGATGGTACAGATTGTGAAGAAGCTTACGCAGTTTTCCCTGAAAACAACTTTCTACACACACTGATAAGTTAGTGTGATGTGTACCTAAATCAAACTAATGTTTCACCTGGAGGTAGCCATCACCATTATAGAGCCTATTTAGAAACTGTTTTAAATTTTACGAGAGATGCAAAAGAGACACATTTGGCGGCTCAGGGGCATTATAACCCCCAATTGATGGACAGTGTAAAAAATAAATTTAAAAATTCTAAAAAGAAAATATACGATTGCTTCGCGAGACTTCATTCGGGTTTTTTATCGCAAGATAAGTTGCTTTTGAACAGTATTGAAATGAGGATTAAAATTACACGTACAGCCCCGAGATATGCTTAAATCTGGATGAGGGTAGCGACCAATCTGCCAAACCTGTTGTTGTACACATTTTAGATACGTATCTTAGAGTTCGTCGTGAAGCTATCTGCTCCAAGGCAGATGGAAATTGAAAAGCGTTTGTTGAAAGATACAGTTAAATAACTGATGAGACGCGTGATATTAAAAACGCATACCGTCACGGCGGGTGTAACCACCAAACAGAGAGAAAATGTAGCCTTGGGTATTCTCCCACAGCGTGTTGTTATTGGCTTACTCGACCATAAATCCATGGTCGGTGACTATAAGAAATCGGCCTTCAAATTCCAAAATTTCGGCTTGAAGAACATAAATTTACATATTAACGGTGCATCTGTTGATGGTGGTTTGGAAGTGAGATACTCTACAAGACCCAAGTTTTCTTTATGTTCACGTGCATACCATAATCTATCCCGCGATATTAATGGGTGTGATGTTTTTGGTTCGGGTGTCACTATAGATGAGTTTATAAATGAAAACCATTGTACGCATTTGATCTGTCGGCGGACCAGTGTGCAAGCGTGAACACATCTGAATCCCCCAACGTACGGCAGTCTCGGTGTAAGATTTGAGTTTCGTGAAGCCTTAGCCAACCCTATAAGTGTACTGTTTTACTTGGAAAGCCATAACATCATCGAGATTGATCGCTTCGGAAGTGTATCTGGCGATTTTTAAAAATAATGGATGAAATGACGATACGCGCAGTTATAAACCAGGATTCTTTCACACGAAACATATTCATCGGGACTTATGCGAAAAATGAAAAATTTTAACAACCGATCACTAAAAAAATGCCGTATTTATAGTAAACACAGACTCGCTTGGTAGTCCGGTTACCCGCTGGTTCGCGATATTTGTTAGAAATAGAGAATGTGTCTATTGCTATGATTTTTTAGAAATACAATTGTGGCTTGACCCCGTAATTATGGATTTTATAAAAAAAGCTACGTTTACAGAGGGTTGTATGAAACCCACAAAGGCATGTGATTTTCTCAAATATGTGTGGGCACCATTGCCTCTGCTTTATTTCATTTTTGGCTCGCGCGAGCAGCTTTTCAGACTTCTTAAAAAAAGCTAGATTTGTGTGATTATGTTGTTACAAGAATTATGTGTAAACTTTACAATTAAAATGTTGAATGGTATTAATAAAATGTTGAAAATATTAGGTTTATTCTTACCCCCGACCCACGCACAAGAAAAAGAAAAAAACTTACTTTGTTTCTCCGATGATCTCGCATTCACGTAACCCCTCCTGAGCGTCCCTGAAAAGGAAACAATATTATGGAGTGGGAGCGTCCCTAAGAATAAAAATATATACGTTTAATTACGAATAATGTTATTGGAGTTTAAGGATATTTAGTTCTCCGTAGTAGAGTGTCTTTATTTACAACCGCATTTTATTCCGTCTTTCAGCAAAAATGTAGAAAATAGGGAGATTTTAAAAATAAAAAACGAATTCTTACGCCGTAAAATCGATGGTTTGAGTGTCCATCACTGATTCCAATACACTCCGAAGAGGGTCAGCGTCAGAGCTAAAACTAGAGGATGTAATAAATATCTCACAGCTAATTTTGCATTTCTTAAAACTATATATATATATATATATATATATATATATATATATATACAGGTTGGGTAAAAAAGTGACCCCTCAGGTAAATTGTCATATTAAAAAAAGTAAAGGGACTAAAGTTCCCAAACTTCATAAATGCTTACCTCAGCATCTTGTTCGTCTTAATTAAGAAGTTTCTCGATGTGTCCCCCTTCCTGCTCAACGCAGGCCTCTAAATGTGGACGGCACTAATCAATACACCTGTTTACATATCGTTGATACACATTCCCCCAGCTGAGCAGAATTCTTTCGCGTAGTTCATCTATATCACTTATATTGGTACCAGGGATGTAAACTTTGGATTTCAGTGCTTCCCAAACACGATAATCTAATGATGAAAGATTGGGGCTACTAGCCGGCCACATATTAGGTTGGATAAAATCTGGTGTTTCATTCTCAAGGAATGTGAGTTTAGCGTGCCGTGGGCAGGGGCTCCATCTTGTTGGAAAGTATATCTTTCACCACTAATCGAATATCGGTCACCACCGTCGAATATCAGTCACATTTCTTAAGAACGAAACACCAGATTTTATTGAACCCAATATTCCGATCTTCCACCACTAGATTATCGTGTTTGTGAAGCCCTGAAGTCCAAAGTTTGCATCCCTGATACCAATATAAGAGACATAGATGAACTACACGAAAGAATTCTGCTCGGCAGGGGGAAGGTGTCTCAACGATATGTAAACAGGTGTATTGATCAGTGGCGTCCACGTTTGGAGGCCTGCGTTGAGCAGGAATCGACCAACTTCTCAATTAAGACGAACAACATGCTAACATGCTGAAGTAAGTATTTATGAAGTTTGGGAGCTCTAGCCCCCTTACTTTTTTTAATATGACAGTTTACCTCTAAGGGGTCACTTTTTTTACACCCCCTGTATATTATATATATATATATATACATACTGTATATTACGCGAAAATGTGGCGTATACGTTAAATGAAATTCATAGACCACTCAAATTGCATCAGCTATATCTTTTTAGCTACAGAAAAACCTTAGCATCATTAAATATCTGCGTTATTCAGCACACACGTACAAGAATAAAAACTTACATCGTTTCTCCTATAATTTCCCATTCGGGCTTGTCGTCCCTAAAAAGGAAAAAATTATATACAGTCGGAGCATTCCTAAGTATATATACGTTTAATTATTAATGTTAGAGTTTAAAGGATGTTTATTATAAATGCTCTATTAATTTTAAAATAGGTTTTATATAAGGGAAAAGCCGGATGAGGCGCACCTTAATAGACTGAATTACTTACACGATGTAATCGACGCCTCTCGAGACGGGGCTACTCTCGTAGCGCGACTCTTGTAACGCTGCTTGCTCTAAGGCATGCTCGAGAATGTGCGTCCATCGTCTACGAATCACATAAAATATACGCACGCGTCAGCACTGTAAAATAACGGCGCATACGTAAATAATGGGTATTGTATATATATATATATATATATATATATATATATATATATATATATATATATATATATATAGCGAGAATATTTAGATGAAGAATAGCTACTCACATTGTATCACCACAGAGTAACAATTCGGGTGTTGTAAATTCTCCTAGACATTCGTGTATAGAGGAATCCGACCTTTCAGATAAAAATAATAATAATATATTAAAATTGTACACTCACAAAAAACACACTTCTACATAAATGGCGGCACAGAAGAAATAGATTCCATATACTTCACTGAGACCAGATAAGGTTATTCGCGCAGAGCACTTAAATAACTTACATAACAATATTCGGGAATTCGTCCGACGACATTTTTTTTGCTTAAAAATTTGTATTTCACCACTTGAAAGCCCCACTAAACTGCAAATGGATCATATATGGCTCTGTTACGCATTTTTATAGGAGCGGGGAGAGCGCGCCCAATAGAATGAGGCATGATGAAGAAAAGCCTTCCCCCTCCCCGCACTTTCAGAAAGCAAAACACTCATTGGTTGATCGTGTTTTAGTGGAAAGTTACTGCGCGGGGTTTGTGGACGGCCCTTAAGCTTTTGCCAGAGAGAAAGAGAGGGGGCGAGAGAGAGCGAGAGTGAGAGGGCGAGAAAGAGAGAGAGAGAGGGCGAGAAAGAGAGAGAGAGAGAGAGAGAGAGAGAGAGAGAGAGAGAGAGAGAGAGAGAGAGAGAGAGAGAGAGAGAGAAGGTTTATAATTTAGCCCTAAAAGAGAATAGGTGAAAAATTGTTAAGCTGAGCGGGGACCGCCAAATTACTATTCAAATAAAACTTTTTTGATTACCTCAAAATTATATATATTCATAAAATGTCAGAGAAATTGAATATTTAAACATTTTAGTTCTAAGATGATAAAAAACTTAGTACTTGTCAGCTTGAACAATGCGGGTAAGACCATAAATTGTTCAACATAACTTCAGGTATTATGGTTTTTCATGTACATGGACGTCTATGAAATGATGTTTTAAACGACGATCCCTGTAATGCTTAAGGGACAAATAAATAGCGCAGAATTATTCTAGGCCAAACAGCCTTTTAAAATATCTGCCACTATATTCATCTAAAAAAGATAGATTTAAATCTATGATGCTATTTTGTCGAAAGGGCACTTGGAAAAAAGTTGGAATTTATTTCTCATATTTTAGTGCCAGAGATAGTATTCATAGCGGTAAAGAGAGAGAGAGAGAGAGAGAGAGAGAGAGAGAGAGAGAGAGAGTGGAGCCTACTATTTTATATGCCCATGAGAGAGAGAGAGCTAGAGAGAGAGAACTTTTAAAATTTTGCACAAAACTATTTCATGGTATTTCTTGATATATTTTGCTAGACTATAAATAAACGCTGAGTTAATAGATGTATATACAATATTATACATAAGCGAACATTTCTATACCTTTCAAATATCTATATCCGTTTGATTAAAAAGTAAACGAACATTTCTATACCTTCTTAAATATCTGTATACGGTTGATTGAAATCTTTTGAAATGAAGAAGCTTAATTGGTAAAGCATATATTTAATTAGTGCTCGCCAATAAATAACATTCCGAAATATAGATAAATTAACCCGTTATGTCGTATTGAGGAAGTTTAATTGTACAATCGTTAAAAACTTTCAATGAAGAATTAATTCCCTTTAATGCAATGTAAATGAAGAAAAATCGGCTAAGTTAGGCCTTAAATTCCATTTTTTTATAATATGCATAGAAAATGCATTTACTTGGGATAAACCCAACTAAAATGATTTCTATAAGCCGTAACATTTATATAGGAAAATATTATTATATTTTAAAGGCTTACGCATTATAATCTGTTCGACTAGCATATATATATATATGTATAATATATATATATATATATATATAATATATATATAAAGTTTGAACAATAATAATAATAATAATAATAATATCATTATTATTATTATTATTATTATTATTTATGCGCCTGTAATGAATTTGTTTACTTTGAATTTTTGTGCGTATTAGCTCCGAATAATAATAATATTAGTTAAGCATTTCATTCCTGGTTAAAAAGGAAAAACGATTTGACCCGCGAGATATGACTCTCGTGCGGTACCTGAAAATCGCTATTTTGCAGTACAGTGTGATTTCGAGAGATATTAAACGTCGTGAAAAGGTTTCTTTACAATCATTTGGCTACTGTATCATCTCGCGTGTGTGTTTTTACATTAGAGTGATAATCCATACTGTAATTAAAATGGTTCAGACACGCCCAGCTGTTACAGGATACATGTATATGGTATCGGTGTTATATTAAGATGCGTTGTCTCGGATTTTGGTGATAGCTTAACGCGCAGATGTTCGTGTGTAATGTCACACTTTAGTGATAAAGCAGGCACGGTGTTATATTAAGATACTTTCAATGCTTTGACGGTGAATATAAAATAAGCTGTTGTTTTAATGTATGCGCGGTTGTCGTGTTTCAATTAGTTCCAGTCTGTGTGAATACAAACATTAGGGGACCATTCTATATACTTAAAGATAACTAAAGAAATGTAATTCTTTTATTAATTTGACGAGAATAAGGCCTTGTCCAAATGATTCCTTAATCATTGTGTTTTATTATACAGGGTACTTTGGATGATTCATGCGATCTTTCACAAGAGAGCGTAAATGTTTCTTTAATAAATAGAATGATGTGTTTTATCATTCAGGGTGTTTTCGTGCCTTAAAATTTTATCGCTGGACGATTTATGCGAGAGTAAAATGTTTGTTGTAAAATGAGAATTTGTGCATTGTTTGGGATATCGTAAAAAATAAATAGGGGACGTAACTTTATTAACTCAAAATCTCTCTCTCTCTCTCTCTCTCTCTCTCTCTCTATATATATATATATATATATATATATATATATATATGTATGTACTTAAAGATATCTAACGAAGTATAATTCTTTTGATTTGGATGTTTTATTTGAAAGTTTCATCTCAAATATGTGTTAAATAATTGTTTTACGGCTATTCGAAATATTCCATTTAATTAATATAATTTCCCCGATTTCTTCTGTACTATTGTTATTTTTATCTGTATATATTTATTTCTTATATATTTTCCGAGCTGAATATATGTATGTTAAATAATTGCTTTTGATATATTTCCATGTTAAATAATTTGTTTGGAGAATAGTGTATAAATGAACAAAATGATGTGTTTTATTATTGAATGCATATAAACGCTTTTTCGATTTAGTTATATACGAGGTGTTTGTGTGTGTGTATGTGTGTGTGTGTGTGTGCTTTAATTCTCCGATTTGCCTAAATGTCATGATAACTTTTTCTTAATATGTTAGCCATTTACGTATTTCTAATTGGGTGTTTTATTTGAAAGTTTCATCTCAAATATATGTGCTAAATAATTGTTTGGAGATATATAAATGATTGTTCGATATAGTTATATACGAAAGAAACAAATGCATTGAAGTGAAATATATGAGTGCTTTTTCGATTTAGTTATATACGAAGGAAACAAGTGCTTTGCCAGGAATATATAACTTATTTTTCTAATTTAGTTATATACGAAGGAAACAATTGTATTGAAGTGAATATATAAATGGGTTTTCTTTTTTGAGTGAATCAAGGGCTTTGCTGGGAATATATAAAGCTATATTATTATTCAAGGTAAATAAACGATGTTATTTTTGATGCATGTGTGCTTGGATAATAAATATTTGTTAACCCCTCCGTCTATGTCCTTGGGCGGTTCGAAGTTGACGGGGGTTCTGGTTAGGTGGCAGCAACAGATTTGTTACCCTGGAGTATCTGGTACCGTATAGGGAATCGCAGAAGTTTCTCTTATACTACTCTCAGATTTCTTCTTGTAGTGGATCGGAGAAATCTGTGGAGCTTACTAAATTCTCTGAAGGTTCCCCGATTCTTCTTGTAACGGATCGGGAAATTATTTCCCTCTAGTTAAGACTAAGTTCTTTGAAGAGAGCAAAGCTCGAAGGAGAAGACAAAGATATTCTCTTACTTTAGTTTACTGCTAAAATGTTAGCCTCTAAGTCAGATCAGTTAAAATGAAAATGAACATTGGAGAAATTTTATGGGCTTACATACTGAAATTTTTTATGACATCATTATTATTTAATGCTGATCTGTTTTTGTTTTTAATGCTCAATAGGCTGATTTATCCTTTGTAAAATATTTAAAGACAAGGTAAATATTTTAGATGTAGCAATGTCTAGACTGATAAGCAAGATATTTGAAGATGAAACCATATTTTTATTTTAAACCGCATATTGACAGATCTGATGTTATCATGATCTGCCGAGTTAACTAAAAATGGGAACTGATATATGCATTTTATTATGAATTACAATTAAACATGCATATGAGCAAAATTTAATGCTTAAGATTTAAAATTAAACGTTAAGCAAGACATTACTTCATCTTTTACAATGAAGAGAGAATGTATACATAAAATAAACATTGCAGAATTTAACAAGATTACATTATTAAGCTAAATCTAAAAAAATGATTAAGTAATTTAAAAAGAAATAATTCACCAATTATTCAGCAGAAATAAAATAGAAAGCGAATCAAAAAATTTTAGCCGAACTTCGTCAGCGATATGCGAATTTGAACTCTGTAAAAATTAATATAAAAATATGAATATATAAGAATATAAGGATTATATAAATATAAGGATTATATAAATAGAAGGATTATATAAATAGAAGGATTATATAAATATACGAACTATACGAACGAATATAAGAATTATATGAATGAATGTAAGAATTATATGAATGAATATAAGAATTATATGAATGAATATAAGAATTATATGATGAATATAAGAATTATATGATGAATATAAGAATATAGGAATATAGGAATTATTCATTATTCATTTTTACATGTATACACTACGTCTTCTCCAGTTTTGTTTAAAAATTATATTAATATTTTTTATATTATCGTTTAAAGATAAATTTTTATATTAAGGTGAAAATTTGTTTTTGCTTTAAATTTTGTTTTACCGAGTTTTAATTGAAAGAGCAGATAGCATACTATTACATTACAGTCTTGGCCTCATAAACGTATTTTTAATATTTTATGAGTAGACATATAGCACGTCTATTTTTGAGACCTTATTGGTCTATCATGGTCTCATAAATGTTTAATAGCTTTGTCTATTATTTGTATCGAGACCTTACTGGTCTAATGGTAGTGCTGTAATACTGCTGATGGTTTGGGGGATTGTGAGGTAGTCGTATGTATTTTGTTATTTTTGAGATGGGGCTGTGCGGTAGTCTAAGGTAGGCATGCTCGTATATATTTGTATTGGATAGAACTCTGTTAATTCTTCTTTACGTGCATCTGATTATATACGAAGTGTGTGTGCTTGAATAAATAATTACATATAATATATATACACTACGCCATCATTCCTGCCACTGGTAGCTGGTGGCGCTGCCAACTGGCTTGTAGATGGCTGTCTCTACATTCTTGCACGCTCTTCTGGCTGGACTGAGCTTCATTATACGTTGATCCACGCCTGCGAGAACATCTCCTTGCTATTAATATATACACAAATTAAATAAATAGCGCAATCTGGCAATTATTCTTATGTGTTGCCTTCTAAATCGATTACGCTTTCTAGGCCAACTGGCTACGTCTACATTCTTGTACATTAATACATATATATATATATATATATATATATATAATATATATATATATATATATATGTGTGTGTGTAGAGAACAGACAAAGAAACAGATAAAGAACAGACAAAGAAACTCTTTCCTCTTCGACGTCGACAGACATCTTAAACACACGTGGTGTTCGAGGACACAGGAACAACAGGACGCTTGTTTAGGCGCCTCAGAAGCCCGCGAATGTTAGCGTAGATTACCGGCACTCGTCCTCACTTCGCTCGTACTTCCCCTCGAACGTCTACACTCTCTACGCAGTGCCATCACCGATTTTAGCCGGCTGCATCCCAAGTCACACTTCAACCGTTATACCAGAACGAAGCAACACTTGAAGTGCGCTAACAATTTCTTCCTGCAAGAAAGAAAATCACAGCTGTAGGCGTCTAGTTGGCCTCTTTACTACAACCCTACCGTTTCTCAGCACACCAACCTCATCTAGGCCTACAGTCTACAGGGTCAACCTTCAAGTATATTTTCATCTCCAGAGGTATTTGGCATTTCGGGCCTACAGTCTACAAGGTCAACCTTCAAGTATCTCTTCATCTCCAGAGGTATTTCAACATTGTCGGTAAGCTCTCTGTGCCTCGTTCTTAAGCAATTCTCGTGAAGCCTACACACTGTAATAGCAGAACCGCGTTTTAGGCTATACCCATAAGTGTTTTCAATACCGTTCAAACTAACTTTCTCGTTAGAATTACAGTAGGCCTATTGCAAGTATCATTTCAATACCGTAATTGTTATCACCCTGTTATTGTGTTCTTTCATGTAATTAATTTTATTTTGTATCTGTTTATTTATGTGATGCTTTTAAGCATTTCATTATTGACGGCCTAATCCACTTACAGTGTACCAAACGTACGTGCATTTTTTCTACCATTAATAAGCTACATCATCTATTCTATGTTCCCTTTATGCATAACTCTTTAGCCTACCTAAATCAGTGTATTACGTAATCCATTCAGTGCACCAAACGTATGTGCAAAATTTCTGTTATCAATAGGCTTCATATTTCATGCTGCGTTTCCATTTGTGCACAACTCATTAGTCTATATAAAATTACTTAACAATTAATCTGTCTAACCATTTCCGCAAAATATAAATGCAGTCATATAATTGTTAATCACTATAACTACTGTTATGTCATTGTTATTCACTGTGAACACATAACTTATTTATTTTCTTAACTAAACACAAAACAAGAAGGTGATTTTCCTAACCTTATTAATATTATTTGCTTGGGTGTAATCTAAGCTGGTGACCTTGAATCATTCGTATCATCCAGAAAGTAATTATAGTAAGCCTACTTCATTGGCCACATTAAACCGGTGATACCGTAGGACATTATAAATTGTTGACCCCAGCCTTGTCATTAACAATCACTCATTATCAATCAATTAATCATTATCAATCAATTAATCATTATCAAAAAGATTCGTCAGCCAGACTTAGGATTCGTCAGCCAGACTCCTTACTGAGCGGACGCATTCCCTGGGCTCTCTGATATTTTTCCTACTTTTGGATATTGCCGATTAATTTACTTTTGGAAAGTTCTGAATTTTATATACTTGCGTTTATATTCACATTGTTATAGTTAAGTAACTGAATATTAGTGGTTTTTAGCGATTTAGAAGTTTTCATAGCGTGCCGGCTTAATTTAACTTAAACTTGTGACGGTTATAAACGTTAATTACTTTAACTTGCGCGATGCCGTCGCAGAAAGCGTCGTGTGCTAGGTGTGGCGTTAATCGGTGGTATACGGATTTTAAGGATTACAATGGCGGTCCTATGGCGATTACCGAGAGATCGGTTTGTTTCTTTTGTGATTTAAGG
This sequence comes from Bathynomus jamesi, assembly GCA_023014485.1. Lineage (NCBI taxonomy): Eukaryota > Metazoa > Arthropoda > Malacostraca > Isopoda > Cirolanidae > Bathynomus > Bathynomus jamesi. Next base: position 462,659 of record JAJOZX010002883.1, on the reverse strand, counting down.
GCAGAAATAATTTATATAAAACGTGTCCGCGAGGTGGCGGAAAGACTTGCAACGGTTGAAGAGGGCAGGGGTAGGGTTACAGTTGACGAAGGCCGAACCTATACTAACATTGAAGACGTTAGTAATTTGAAGGGTGAGTTCAGGAACATAGTTTCTATTATAGGTAGGTTATCGGGAAGGTTAGAGTTGAGGAAAGGGTTAAGGTTGGTCCGAGATTAGTAGACGGGAAAGGATTTAGAGAAGTTAAGGGTGGAGCTAAGCCACATATGTTAGGTGATAGGAATTCCCCCCCCTTATCTAGGTTTTGAACCCTTTCGCCCAGTTGGATAAGGATGTGAACGAGGGGGAAACTGTTTTAATTGGGGACTCCTCAGTGTGTCATATGGATAAGGAGTTCGTTGAACGGAATCCAACCAAGAGGAGGAGGGTCAGTCTACCAGGGGCCAGGGTTGACAGAATTAGAGACGAAGTAGATAGGATGGATGTTCCTCCTGTCACTCGATGTTGGTGACGATGGTAGGGGGGAACGACTCGTATAGGCTCGATACGAGAGTGCCTGACCTTTTGGGGAGATATAGGGGGTTAATTAGGTCCCTGAAGGCGAGGTCAGATAGGTCTTTAGTTCTAGGTATTACTCCTAGGCACGGTTTGGGCCTAAGGATTACGTCAAAAAAAATATTTTTGAATACTAAACTAAGAGAGATTTGTGCTCAGGAAAATGTACCCTTCGTAAAGCTGTGGTCAGAATTTAGTGATCCTAGCCTTTTTATAAAAGATGGGGTTCATTTCAATGAAATAGGGAATGCTAGGCTACGTAGGTTAATCGATGAGAACGTCCGAAAGCTGTATAGGTTGAAGCCTTCTTTAAATATTGTGAGTAACGCCGGTCCGACGTGAAAAATAGTTTAAAACGCCGATCCGTGGTAAAAAATAATTTAAACGTCTTTTATTGTAACGTGCAGGGCCGTTTCCTGGCATAAGCAGACTAAGCGGCCGCTTAGGGCCCCGCTGCTACTAGGGGGCCCCTAGACAGGCTCCCAGGTCATAGCTCAGTGGGCAAGAAAAGGAATATAGCTTAAGTTATTATTAATATTATTGTTATTATTATTATTATCCTTATTATTATTATTATTATTATCATCATCATTATGATCATGATTATTATTATTTAGCAGATTAGTTGTGGTTAACTAGATGTGACTTCGTGCATCTTGGAAAATAAAACGACATTATCCATCAGGAGCTGAAAAACGGAAAAAGAAGAAAATAGAGGAGGAGAAGCTTTCCAGTAGCACAGGTGAGATGTGCTACTTGTATATTCTTATGATTACAGTTCAGGCAACTAGATTAGGTAGACCATCAAGCTAGGCAAGTGCTCAGGAATCGTGCAGAGTAAGCTAGTCTCTAATATTTATAATATTTCGAAATGTGAAATTTAATGGATCACATCACCTCAAATTCTGTTCACACAGATCAATTATCAAACAAGATAAGAAAGAGTATTTTAGCAAAAATTAACAGAATATGTAATGTTATGTTCTTCTCAGGAGCACTACTGAAATATTTGGAAAAGCCAACCTCAGCAAAGCCTGATGAGCATCATGAGCTAACAGGAGAACCATCCTCTATGCAACCTCAAACACCAGTAGAAGTAGAGCCTGCAGATAACATGGTAACATGGAAGGATCTGGAACTGCGGCTAAAAACTGGGAGGACCATTGACCAAACTGAAATGTCATTAATGGAGGTAGAGCGAAGACGCTGGCGAGATGTTCTCACACGTCTTGTAAGTATAATCCAATCACTGGCAGAGAGAAACTTTGCTTTCAGGGAGTCTTCCTCTACATTGTACAATCGAGACAATGGCAACTTCTTGAAGGAGGTTGAGCTGCTTGCCAAATTTGATCCAGTGATGAAACAACACATCAGCAGAGTCGAAAGTGGCCAATATAGTCATTCAAGTTACCTAGGAAACATCATTCAAAATGTGCTAGCTCATTGGGTCCATTCGTGGGAAGATTTTGGATGCCATTGTTGCAGAAATAAAAGAAGCTAAATATTACTCTCATTTTAGACTGCACTCCAGACATAAGCCACCAAGAACAGATGTCGATTATTATCAAAGCTGTTAAAGTGGGTGAAGTACCAGAAATAAAAGAATACTTCTTGGGCTTTCTTGAGGCTTCAGAAAGTACAGGCCTGGGCTTATCAGTTCTGATTCTGAAGAGACTAGATGAACTGAATATTCACTTTGATGACTGCAGAGGACAGTCATATGACAACGGAGCGAACATGAAGGGCAAGAACAAAGGTGTTCAGGCAAGGTTATTAGAGAAGAACTGTCGTGCACTCTATGTTCCATGTGGGGCTCACACTCTGAATCTTGTAATGGCTGATGCAGCTAAAGCTTCCACAGATGCCATCAGCTTCTTTGGCAACGTACAAAAATTGTACAACCTTTTTGCAGCAGCTACACAGAGAAGGACAATCCTAAAGAAGCACTTGAACATAACACTCAAGTCTTGGAGTGAAACCAGGTGGGAGAGCCGGCTTAAGAGCATTGAGGCTGTGCGATACCAGAGCCACAACATCAGAGAGGCCCTGTTGGAAGTCAGAAACAATGCCACAGATGTCATAGCCAGGACTGAAGCACAAGCACTCGCAGAGGAGGTAGGGTCTTATCGCTTTCAGATTTGCACAGTAGTATGGTATGACATTCTTCATGCAGTTAACCATGTGAGCAAACTTCTGCAGTCTCCTACAATGCAGTTTGATGTGGCAGTCAACCTCCTCACAAAAACAAAAGACTCACTCACCAGCTACAGAAACACACTCCCTCATTCCCCTTCCCCACCCACCAGTCTCGCGTATATTAAATCATTATGTAACAATACTAATAAAGCTAACAATACTAATAAAGGGAAATGAGAGTGTGTGGAGGTTGGTTGCGTAATGTCTATTTTTGGTTTAAATTCACTAATATATAAAAAGTTGTATTGTGGTAGCTATTTATTAGACTTGCAGTAGTCATAAGGGAACCTTATTACTGTATAAGACTAATTATATTATTTGGAGGATAGTCTCTTATCTTTATCTCCATCAAATACACCTGTTGTTTACAGCTCAAGTAAAACAGGTGCAGTTCATGCCATTTGTTCGACATTTCATAATGAGTTATGCCTTCCATCAATAAGACTGAAGAAAGTGACAGCGACTCTAAATAAGTATTTTGAAGAGTTGGCTCTAGATATAAGAATACGCAAGACACAGATTGTGCCCTTCTTATTTCATTCTAGACACTCAGCAATTCAAAGAACATATTTATATACATAGATTGGCTCATTTTACATTACCATTGGATAAAAGCAGTGATGGTAGTTTTAATTAGTTGCTGCCCATTTCTGAAGTGAACAGTTGCCAATTAATCAGGCAAATCTGGAAGATTATACAGTCATCCCTCGTTTTACATCTTTTTATTTTTAAGTCATGAACATGGTGTGCCACAGGGCTCAGTTCTGGGTGCAATGTTATTTTTAGTATATATAAATGACCTTCCACGTTCATCTGATATACTGAACTTCATAATGTTTGCAGATGATACAACTGTGTCTTTTTCTTGCAAAGATGTTAATTCAGCTAAGGGGCCATTCTAAAACCACGTGATCCTTAAAGGGGGAGGGGGTTCCTTATTTGACCAGGTAGGGCCACATGGGGGAGTGGGGGTCTTGACGTTTAACCACGTGGCCAATACTAAGCATTAAAATATCCTGTTTATAATATTGTTTATCATATTACATATATATATATATATATATATATCCTAGGTGGCCTAGTGGTTAAGACGCTGGGCTGCTGATGATGCGTGGTTCAGATTCCATGTTAAACTGTAGGTCTAAGGTGGAGTGAAAAAGCTTGACCTTCGTCAGAATGAACAATTCGGGCGGAAGCTAACCAAAGGTGTGTGTGTATATATATATATATATATATAATATATATATATATATATATATATATATATATTTCGTAAACTCCATAAAATTCCAGAAGATTCGAATCTTTATAAATACAAATTCGCTGTACCTTTATTTCGGAAAATTCTTGAAGAGTGGAATCTTTAACGTTCATGAAACACAAATTCGCCATACTTTTAATTTGCTTTATTTTAATTTGCATTTTAATTTACATAAGATTAAGAAGGGGTGGGGGTTAACATCAGAAGACCACGTGGTTTTGGAGGGGAGTTTAAGTCATTGGTCACAAATGACCACAAGGGGGGAGGACGGGTTTGAAAATCACCCGAAAAAGGACCACGTGGTTTTTGAATGACCCCTAAGAATATATTTGATTCAGAATTCATCAGTGTAATGAAATGGTTGACCACCAACTCTTCCTAAATACCAGTAAAACAAATTTCATGATTTTTACTAATAAAAAAAATGCATATCTTGATGAACTTAATGTTAATGAAATTGCTATGAAGGAGTGTAGCGTAACAAAATTTCTTAGTGTAATGCTAGATAAGAATTTGCAATGGAGTGATCATGTAAATTATATCGTGAAAAAGATTTCATGGAGCGTCGCTATAATGTTTAAACTTAGAAATGTAGTCCCTAAACAGGTTTTATTGACTCTATCATACTCTTGTTTTTCCTTATATAACGTACTGCACCCTTGTTTGGGGAAACTCCACTAACAACTCATTAAGCGGTACCTTTGTCATCCAAACAAGAGCAATAAGGTTATTATATGATGCTGATTTCTTTGATCACTCTAGTGCATTATTTAAAGAGCTAAACCTAATAAAGCTCAATGATGTAATCAAACTGGCACATTTTTTTTTTTTTTTACAAGTGTAAGAACAAAATCATTAATTTACAATGGGTAAATAGATATTTCGTAACTCATTAAGAAATCCACTTGTATCAGACCAGAAATAGATCAAAGCATGTTATACCTCAATTTAGATTGCCTCATCTCAAAAACTACCCATTTTCATCGGATTGAAACTATGGAATGATTTAAATGCTGATATAAAAGATATTGTGAATGTAAATTCGTTTAAAACCAAGTTGAAATCCCAATTAATAATGGCATACTAACAAAAATTTAGGATTAATGTCCATTACTATTGTTTATTAATTTCTCATGTATAATCTAGTATCAAAAACATTTCTTGTGATTGTTCAGTTCTTATATCTCATGTATAATATTAGTTTCTTTGTATGGTATTGGTATAATACCGTCAATAGTGACCTTACATTTGTCGTATCAGTAATGATAATTTAGAATTAATACGTACTTTAACTATTAATAATACTTATTTGCTTATTTATTTATTTATTATTAATTAATAATAACTAGCTGTTTATTTTTAATAAGAGCCCAATAAAGCCTGAAGCTTAAGGGCCAAATTAAATAAAATAACTAGTTCAGCTTCACAATTATTTGTCATTGTAAATTGTAAATATTTATCAATAATAATAAAGGACTAGTAAACATGGAGTTCAAAGCTGTTCACGATCATATTAATTGTTTATCTTTATGAACACAGACATTACATTATAATTACCTGTATGTCAACGTTATATGTTGTTGGACTCGGTTGTCCCCCCTCCACCCCACCTTCCCCCAGTTGGGTACCTTGACTATCAGTGCGGCGTGCCACATGTAGGGAGTCGCCCGTGAGGCGAGGAACATTACATATGCGGGCAACTGTACGTAGGACGATTAAATTTTAGAATCCTGCAGGTGGATAAGAGAGAGAGAGAGAGAGACTTGATAGGTATTATATATATATATATATATATATATATATATATATATATATATGCAACGGCGTAGACAACTTTTTAAAGGGATGATTACACATGGAATATTAGTCAACAAATTTTCAAACATTAGAAACAGGTTAGACAACTTTAAAATATTTTTTAAGAAGCGAGGAAAAAATTGAGAATTTCATCACAGACACAGAGTCGTTTAGTTACACACAGATGTAAAAATTGCGCAGTAGACTCGCATCACAGCATGACTCATACGAGCGAAGAATTATGCTCAAGAAAATAAAATTACGCTATGCTAATTTTAATTATTTTGTGGAATCGCTGCTCGAAAGACGATGAAAGTTCAATTACTGTTAAAGTTTCGCTTAATTTGATGTAGAAATGCTAAATTGCAATTGTACCTATATACTTTAATTAATTACACTCGGCTTCAATTACAATTGTAATTTCTGTCTTCTGCACTTAATTATCGTCGTGATAAAATGAGCAGTGGAATTATAGTTTGAAAACCATAAGAGACAACTCAGTAAATGAGAGACCAATTAGATCTATTTTCTTAATGTTATATAGACAGAGGTCATTTTCGTCTAGTTTCTAATTAAGTAATTCAAACTTAAGTTTAAAAGTAATTGATCGTCATCGTAATGGACTGTGAATAAATTTTTTTTATTATTTTGTTATACTCCTAGGGTCCTTCGGGGTGTTCCGACCCCCAAAACCCCTCCGTGGCTGTGCCAATGTACGAGTATATATGTTTTTTGAGCAAATTTAACATTAAGTAAATGTTGGGTCAATAAAATTCATTTTAAACACTATTTACTATTTATAAAATTTTAATAATTTTTAACCTAATTAGCTTTTAATAGACACCTCATAAAATATATATATATATATATATATATAGAGAGAGAGAAAGAGAGAGAGAGAGAGAGAGAGAGAGAGAGAGTGATTCAAAAGTCTGGAAACATAGGAACTATGCTTGAAAAGCATAGTTCCTGTGTTTCCAGACTTTCGATTTACCCTGAAAAATTTTGTAGTAGTATATAAAACAGTATGTCTGTCCCTATGTGAATGTTTTGGGCAAGAGATGTATTGTTGCGGTTCTGTTTATCATGCTAATATTTACATGTAGTATAAACTTTGAGACTTTTCAACATTAAATTGATGGCCGGTAAAGCTCATATTATTATTGAAAATGAAAAAGAAAAGGTTTATTGGCATATAGTATGTCCATTAGGGTTATGACTTTTTAATTTTTTGTCATAAATATTGTTTCCTGTATCATCAATCGATGAACTTTTGCTTGAAAACAATAAAAAAGGGCCTAATTCTTCAGAATTAAAAGAAAATGTCACCCCGAAAGCAAATATAGTATATTAATATATTCGAGACAGCTGCATTGCACCATTCTAGATTGGTTACCTGATGATTATCATAAATTGCCCAATATCTTGCAACAATACCGAAAAGCACTAAATACTCTGGAAAATCGCTGGAACAGAGACCCATCTGCAATAGCTATACCAAGGAGCAACCAATATTTATTATTTTATTAATTTTTTATTTTTTATTTTGGGGTGAAGTTTTTTCAAAATATATCGAAAAAACTGTTATTTTCATTGTCAGGGGGCAAACGTTCATCGATTTATGATACAGGAACATGAGGTTATAAAAATGTCATAACCCTAATGTCCATTTGACAAATATTATCAATACAAGGGCAGTTCACATACTAAGGACAGAAATATATACAATTGATTAGAAATAATACAGTAATGTCGAATTTAAGTGGAGCTACAGACAGACTTTTTCGTACCAAAAATTCCATAGCTTAGAGGACAAACGGCAAGACTCATGGATAGTTTGGATAATCGGGTTGGTTGATTTTTTAATTCTTTGCATTAGACTGTAGTGAGCACGTCTTGTTACCTTCGGGAAGCTCGGGACATTGGACATTGCGAGTAGCAAACATTTGCGAAGCTGAGCATCTCGAGGGTAATTTATGTAAGAGTCTAAAAGACCTGTTGTACAGTAAATTTAGAGTTCTGCCAGAATCTTTTTATATATTACTGCAGAAAGTATGGCATAGAGTGTCTTTAGCTTCGCTTGTACAGAACCGGAAGTTCCTTATAGTCATATTCGCTTTAGCACAAAGGCTTCGAGATTGTTTTCTTATATCTGCGTCATCACTCAAGGAGCTGGTGATAGTTTGACCTAAATACTTGAACTCTTGTACTTCCTCTATTACTTCACCTCTCATTTTAAACCTAATATCAGCTGGCTAATTACAGCTTTTACTATGAAATTGCATAACCTTAGTTTTTGTAACATTAAAAAGAATATCATGTTTCTGCGAATACACTTCGCAGACTTTTAGTAGCCGATACAGACCTTTAACAGAGGGACTTATTAACACCATATTATCGGCAATAAACTAAGTTATTTATCTTTGTGTTATCTATACAACATCCCACTGTTGCCTCATTAAGTGAAGCAATTAATCCATCAATATACACATTAAACAGCATAGGAGAGAGCAAGGAGCATTGTTTCACCGCGCAAGAGGAGCCAAAACATTCGGATAGTACATTGCCCCACCTAACTGTAAAAGATTGGTAGGAATACCAAAATTTCAATAAATTTAATATGTACATGGGAACCTTCCTGTCTTCTAGTTTTTAAAATAAAATATTGTGGTTCACTATATCATATGCCTTCCTTATATCTAGGAAACAGCTATAAATAGTTGAATTACTGTCAGTGTATTTAGATATTTCTTTAAGTATACTGATACACAGGTCAGTTGAGTGGTACCTTTTAAAACCAAGCTGATTAGATGTCTATAGGAAATCATTTAATCGGAGTAACAAGAGTTTTTCTAATAGTTTCGAGAAGCAGGAAGCGACAGCAATAGGCCTGTAATTATTGCTGGACAGAATGTCTCCATACTTATTTTTGACAAGGGACAAGATATATACCCTTATGAACACTGCAGGGATATGGCTATGAGCAAGCATGGCTGAGAAGAGCAATGATATATGCAGACATACCACGTCATTGGCATATTTTAAGTGCTCATTCGATAGGTCATCTACCCATGACGCAGAACCAGTCTAACTCTTTAATTAACCCCTTTACTTCAGGAACTAATATCAAAGTACTTTCCCTTGTCCCTCCCACAGACGTTTCGCTACAATCTATCTTAAGATTATCCCTACTCACACTGTTAAGAATGTTTGAGTAGTGGTTTTTCCACAGCTTTGCAATTTCATCCTCCCCCCGACTCCCCATCGATTGTCGGAGGGAGGGCATTTTTCACACTCGTTTGATTCTTAACAAATTTCCAAAATTTGTTATTATTGGACAATAATTTGTTATTATTGGACAATACTGAATTACTGCTGCGACATTTTGTGAAAAATATTGTTTTCGTGCGGTTACTGTACTTGTAATATATAAGTATCAATTTCTGAAAATTATGAATGGAAACCGTTAGCTTTTGATGCTCGAATAGACTCTTCTTCCTGTCTACATCGCCTTACTGCCGCCTTATACTGACCCCTACTTCTACACATATTCATGTATACTGGTCCAAATCTGGGTTTACTATGAAAGCACCACAAATCTTAGGCGTCTTTCGATTCCTTCTTCAGGGGGGGCAATAAAATCATTCCATCCAGGAATAAACTTAGTATGATAGTTGTAAGATTTACTCAGGGGCTTCCTGTTTCTCTTAACAGGAATACTATCTTACTATAAGACCTATCTATGAGTTTACAGTGAGAATCATTTGAGGAAGGATTACTACAGGCAATATGCAAAATTTCTAAATTATTAAAGAGGTGACCTGTTCTGTCTTTGTATTCTATTATCTGTTACATATTAATATTTGACCAATCGACGCGATTATTCTTACATATTGAGTTTTTGTTATGTCGTGTTGCGTATAAATTGGAGTAGTATAGGGTCAAAATGTCAGAGTGCAGAAATGTTACGTAATGTTGCAAGAGTGCCACCCCACCACCCTTTGTCGCAAGAGTGCCACCCAAGTGCATAATATCACGTAATGTTGGAAGAGTGCCACCCCCACTCCCCTTTGTTGCTAAGCCCCGCCCCCTCGTTGCCAGCCCCGAAATGGGACTGCAAGGGGTATGCAGCCTGGAGTTATCTCCCAAGCTGATCCCCCCAAAGGGGAGTGCCAACCCCAGAATGGGATTGCAAGGGGTATGCAACCTGGAGGCGGAGTTCTCCCCCAAGCTGAACCCCCAAAGGGGCATACCTAACCTAAGAGGCCTCTATGGGAGGGAAGGGGTTTCCTCACCACCCAAAGGGCCTCCCGCTCTTTTATAGACTTCTAATCGGCCAGTTGGCTGAGTTGCCAGATAGCGCCATGTATTTAATTTATTAATCAGCCAGAGCCAGTTGGCTTAACAGTCAGTTGGCTTAGAAGGCTGAGAAATACATTGTTTATTAATCCTTCGTCATCTGTCTTAGAAAGCTGATAGCAATAATTAATTTAATTAAAGCATATATACTTCTGTCATCAGTCTTAGAGGGTTGAGCTGCCAGATAGAAATAATCATTTAATTAAAGCATATATTAATCAGTCAGAGCCAGTTGGCTTAACAGTCAGTTGGCTTAGAAGGCTGAGAAATACATTGTTTATTATTCCTCCGTCATCTGTCTAAGAAAGCTGATAGCAATAATTAATTTAATTAAAGCGTATATTCTTCTGTCATCTGTCTTAGAGTGTCGAGCTACCAGATAGAAATAATCATTTAATTAAAGCATATATTAATCAGTCAGAGCCAGTTGGCTTAACAGTCAGTTGGCTTAGAAGGCTGAGGATTACAGTGTTTATTATTCCATACAGTGGGGATATATGTATACAGCTAAATAATACACACACACACACACATATATATATATATATATATTTGACTTTTAACCATTCGAACAAAGCATAACAATGGTTTTCCGAAAAGCTGAATTGAATTGATTTGTTAATATTTTCAGAAAGACATTAAGCCTTCACGTTCCCTTCCTATTCTGTAAAGTGACCATATGACCTAAATATGTCCGTAAAGTGTGCCCACCTTTCACCGAATATGATTGTAGTAATGACAGACAAAGCCCCATTGTCCCACAATAGAAATATGCAGGTGTCTCTGAGAGCAAATCTAAATAAAAAAAACTTTGCGAAATTCCGGCATACTTGAATGAACTGGTTTTACCAACATACGGGTCTGATGCTCCACCCAGATTTGATGACGGTCTTCCAATCACCGTCCAGGGATACCTGAATGATCTCGTTTTTGAATATGCATATGCCTAAACCACGCCCTGGCCTTCGTGGCTCCTCACATTCATTGCTCGTAAAAAAGGAGCGCTACTCACGGATTGGTCGAAAAAGCATTACTCGTAACCCAATAGGAAGTTAAATCACGTTTGTGGGTTGGTCACTTAGCCACCTATAAATGGGGTGTTTCGTTATTCAGAACCAGTTTCTCTCCCAGTTCATAACAGCGTACATACAAGCCATGTCTGAAATCTATAACTCCCCTGCCCTCATTGAAGAAAGCGATATTTACGGGCAAATAACGCTTTTTCTATTCAACACCTTAGGACAGAATGAATTATTTTCATCTCAGAATGTCGCGGAAATTTGCGAGACAGTGGGGCAGCCCCTCATTCAAGAAACCGCTGAAATGTAAGTAATTTGTAATGTCATATAAGTGCTTTGAAAATTAATGTATATGTCCCATATATACATATATATACATAACAGCTCTCGGCAGTTTTTAACTTTTTAAACAAAGTTCATTGTACGTGCTTCTCGTCAAATTAAAGATGAAATTTTCTCACACAACTACCGCGAAATATTTTCAATTATAATCTAACTCCCTCATCACTATAACGGTTTTCAATTTATAGAATTTTAAAATCAATCTTAGCGCTGTTCATTGTAATGTTTACGCTTTCAGAATATCATTAACCTAACCTAGCAATGTGTTTAATTAATATCTGTGTCCCATATATATATATATATATATACGTAACGGCTCTTGGCAGTTTTTAATTTTTAAACCAAAGTTCATTGTACGTGCTTCTCGACAAGTTAAATATGAAAATTACCCGTTCCCCATAGCAAATTAGAGATGTTCATATATATATATGGTTGCCATCACTTTTAATTGCCTCAATTTCACGACAATTATTTTAATTACAGGACCGCCACGGAGTCAGACCGTGTTATAAATACTTTCGGCGAAAGGAGAGCGAGTGCTTCTTCGCCGAACACCCCACCCAGCAGTGCAGAGTATTGAATCACAGTCAGCCAAGCGAGCCCGAATTTGCAGACGAGCTAATGTGAGTGTTTTGAGCCCGTATAGTATTTTTAAAGTAAGTAGACTTTTATACAAGGTAAATTATACTCATTGATTTAACCGGTTCTTTTCTCGTTTATAATTCTGAGTTCATTCCCATATATATATATATATATATATATATATATATATAACGTTTCAATCGGTGTTATCTTATAAAGAAGCCATAATTGCAAAGCATTTTCAGTTATTCTCTACATCTTTCATCGTTATTTCCGTATATATGTATATATATATATATATATGGTATGTTTATATTTCTTGTACAGCTAGGTTTTTAGAAACATTAAACTTTTAAGAAGTGCATTCGTTTTTAAAAATAATTTTCTTTTTATTTTACGGGAGCGAAACGGAGTTAGAAGAAATTATAAAAGCTTTTGGAGAAAGGGTGGCGAACGAAGTGGTATCCACACCACGCTGCGAGTCAGATGTCATGGTATTGGCACATAACCGCTCATCCGAATGCGCTGTCGTCACAGAGATTATGTAACTATTTTTAAGATATTAACAAAACACATTATTTTCATTCATTAAACATGTACAAAAAGGTGCAGCGCCCAATTCTTAATTGTTACAAATGTATATACAGATTTTCTCAATATAGAGCTTACAAATTACCGGGGGATGCAACATATGGGAATTTTTTTTTATCTGTCTGCATACATATTTATCGTTCATATTTGTGTCATACAAATCGAATAATTTTAAAAAATTCATAAATCCCTTCCCGGGCGACATGTGTATGAGAAACAAGATACAATATAGCCCACATGTTTCGCTGTAAAAGCTTTGAAATTGATATGGGGCCCAAATTATCTCAGGCACACGTAATTGCGCGATAAAATTTACGACTGTCGAGTCATGCCATGGGGGGAACCCAAGTGAATCGAAATAATACATTCTTTCCTTAGTTTTAAAATAAATCGCAAACCAGTGAATTCCCTCGCCACCCATTAAATTTGGAACGCGCGAAACAGTCACTTTCATCGCTCTCTGGAGTGTATTTGCATCCATTTTAAAAATCTGTGCTTATGTTCCTAAATCTGTCTACTCCTATTAGGGCCTGTTTCTAGATATATTAGTACACTAATAGGCGCGTCTGTAGGCTTGGCGAAATCCAAACGCACTGAAATCGCACCGGTCTGCTGCGGGTTTAAATGGGTACTTATGCCAGCAGTCAAGTCAGGCGTAACGTCAAATGAGTAAATATTAAACTGTTCCACAAATTCTTTCTGTGTTAGGCCGATTCCAAGTTCGTCACACACCCCTGTGTTATGGGCTAAACTGCTGTATGCTCTCGCGCAGAGCGGGAACACAGCATCTGACGAGTAGTCCATATTCATTGTCCCACCCAATGCGACGCCATTGATATATAAAGTAATATTTTTAAGCCCAAAATTTTCAAACTTCAAGGCACTCTTTTTATAATCCCCATTCGTCGAAGCGTGGTCTTGCATCCCAATTAAAATCCTTTTAGGCAGTACTCCAAGAGCGATGTTTTCTATCTGTTTCGATGCCAATCCTGTGGGGATCGTGTACAGTTTGATCTGTACCCTGTTCATTGGGTATTTCACTGTGGTGTGTAACAGTTCTTTCCCTATTTCTATATGTTTCGCGGAACTTAGTTTCAGTGGGCGTATAAGAAAATATGCCTCCATGATATGGATCACAATAGGTTTCGCGCCTTCTTCTTGATCAGCGGCTAGATTTATACAGATCTCAGGGCTAGTGCGGGTAAGCTTCAATTTCATATCTACCCCGTTCATAAGCAACTTCTCCTGGAATGTAAAGTCCGTGTGCAGGCGTCCAAAACATTCATATATCTTTTTTTTAGAATTTTTAAATTTATCCTTTATACTACCCTCAGCTTTAGTGTGGTAATACCCCTCGGCAGATAAAAAGGTATCCTTCGCTTCTTTTGAAAAGTTGAGGACATTTTCCAGATACGATCGTAGGTGATAGTACTCCGTGCCTGCCGAGATGTTAGTCTGATTTAAATATGTCACACTGGCTGAATATGGTGTGCAGAAAGTTTGTTTCGGGGTATGCAGCATAATTATCATCGCAATCAGTTCCATTAGAATGAGCTATGCGTAGTTTAGTGTACATGTCCATACAACTGGGATAAAAAAAGTAAGGGCCTGAGCTGGGTATCACGAACTCTATAGGGGCATTGGGTGAACTAATCGTGTTTAAAGGGTTAATTGTAATAAAGTCACTGTCACTGTGAACTGCAAGGGTGAATGAAACGTGCCATGGTGAGTTAGAAACAGTGCCACCTCCCCCGACGAGTATCAGTCAATCTATGATTCGTGAGAGTAGCGTCCGCAGTTTACATCAGTTAAAAAAAATGATCGGTCATACTTCTCATACGCTTAGAACACTTCTTTTTTGGCGCCCTTTTACGTTTAATACCACGGGACCCCTTCTTCTTCCTAACAGTTCTCTTCTTTACACCACGTGTTGGTACCCCTTTCTTCCTATCAATTCTCTTCTTTCCTCCGCCACCCATTTTTCTCTTAGCATCTTTGATGATTTCATCCCGTGTACGTTTGAAATGTTTTTTTAGAGCTTCTTTAGGTTTAGTTCCCGCGAGCATTTCCTCTGCTGCGTTAAAACCTGTTTGTAACGCCTTCCTCCCAAGGTACCTAGCCCCCCTCTTCAGTAGTGGTACAGCTGTGCGCAGTATGGATGAAAAAATGGACCCAAGTCCACTACCACGCTATCTCACCCCTCGGTATACCGTGAATGATTTCCTGGACATTATAACTCAGTGCGCCGAAAGTGTAGCTTCACTGTTAAGCTCCCGTCACCGAATGGGAAATTTTTACCCTCAATCGTTCTTATATATATTGAGATATTAGTTATTAGATTAGTTGAGACAATCACATAATGGGGTCTGTCATATGTAATACTCAAGCTCCTTCCTCTATGGTTGGGAATGTGCGCTATGCGCAGAAGTCGTGCCTGGGTATCCCCAACAAACTGGTGTTCCGCTATATTGCTGTAAACATAGCACATTTCTAGAGGCTGAGAGCTTACATCCAATTTCTCCATCTTCAGCTAATACACTAAGTTGGACAAGTCATCCGGTGCCTTGTGAAAGGTGGCTCTTTGGAAGGCTGCTCGATAACGCCCCTCGGTTATAATTTTCAACATTCTTCCGTCTTTAAGATTTCTGTTAGTCTTTGATTTTAGCATTAGAGTATGTGCAGTGCCTCCTCTGTTCACGATTTCGTATATTAAATCATTCATAAGGTGTGAGTTTTTTAAACATATGTTTAAGTCTCTCACAACATCCTCAACCGAACCATAGCGAACCGGTCCTATTGTCATAGTTGTACTGAAAAACTGTGCGACCTTAGTCCGGGCGATACGTATAGTTTCATCCCGAGTCACCCCGGCTTTTGCACACTCATCACAGTTTCTAAGAATTGTAAAAACGGCATCTTTATAATCAATATTTAAAAAGACGGTATCCAGCTGAATTTCACATATCCCTACCTCATACGAATCACGGCCCAATTCAATGGGACCACGGAGTTCTGTTACAAAATTGGCTAGTGTTGTTAGGGTGTACAGACAGGGACGATGAGGACGGGAGCGTGACGTAGAAATGGTTGGGGTCCATGCTGCATACTAATTAAGCTTCATGACTGCATCAGATTTTATATAGGTATTGAAGCTTTCTGGGTAACCTAGCCACTTCACCAGCTACATTTTTCTCTTTCCTGTACCTTTGGTTGCTAAAATTTTCTCAATTTTAAGCACATTTTTTCCTAAATTAAATGTCACTTTCTGAAGTTCCTCGCGGTAAACCCCCCCCCGAGATTTCTTCCCCATTCAAATCTTCAACGTAATACATCATTATCTCGCCTTTAGGCCTCATAGCCCTAACTTTAAAAATCTCGCGTGTCCATCCATGCTCAAAACCCTTCTCGAATTTATTTCCCGCACGTGACAACCTTACATAATCATTGATTTTGAAACGCACAGATTGTGGTGGTGGTGGTCCATCACTTCTCGGACGCCTGCCTCTTTCTAAAACATCTTTAGGCGTTGTACCGATCGTACGGTGGTGTGAGCGGTTGTAGGATGAAGCCAGTGAATCGAGAACGTTTATATATCTGAGCGTGCTTTTATGTGTAAAATAACGGTGCATGCGTTCCTTTATGGTACGTTGAACTCTTTCAGCTAAAGATGCTTTTTGTACAGAGTTGGAAGTGTAATAGTTGATATTAAACTCTGACAACATGTTCTGAAAAGCTCGCCCTATAAATTCTTTCCCCATGCCATGTCCGTACAAAAATAGCCTGGAATCCCGTTTTCTTTCAACATCAGTGTTTTGGTTGCTTTAGCGACTGTTTCAGGCGATTTATTTTTCAGGGGAACTAGCCACAGGTATCTAGAGAATACATCTATTATGAATAGGATGTAGCGGTAACCATCGTTGTACACCGAATATCTTTGCATGTCTATTAAATCTGCCTGCCAAATGGAGTCAATCGAAGCGGCTGTTGTCTTTGCTGTTTTAAACTTTTTTCTCACCGGTTTATGAAGTGTACGGGTGAGGATAGGGGTACGGGTGAGGATAGGGGATGAAACGAAATATATCGTGAAGGCAAAGGGTATCACGCTTAATCAAGCGAATTGGCTGGTCGTTAACTTTGATTCGCTTAAGGATCTAGTGTGTTTGGACGATGATGAGGGCGAAAGGTATCCCCAACTAGGTGTAGGCACCCACAATTTTCGGGCGCAGAAGCTGGGGGGCGTGAAGGAAATTAGTGGTACAAAGGTGTGCCGTATCACCTATAGGAAACGTTACCAGGTACCTGGTACTTATGATACCGTACCCTTTGGTTACCATAAACTTTGATGGGTCTATTGCTAACTTATTCATCACACATATTTGTAAATATATATGTAATGAGAACAATCTTTGATGTGCCTATTGTTAACTTATTTATTTCACGTATTTCTAAATATATACATGCTGATTATTTCGTTTATTAAGTAAATCATGCATCGACTTGTGTTTCACTTTGCGTGTGTGCGTGTGTAGAGTAAAGTTATGCCCCGCCCACTGTAAGACCGGGGATGTGATTCATCCCGTAGCCTGAGCAGACCTTTGTCCCCGCGTTCTCAGTTGACCTCTGTATACCCTTGAACTCAGACGTGTATTCTCTCCCGCGGAGAAGAAAATGGCCACCTTTAATATCGCGTGTTCAACATTTATGAAGTGGTATTCAGTAAAGGGCGTAGATGTAGTGGATACTGAAAAACTCCCTATCCCAGACTCCTTTGACTCTTTTAAGGAAGCATTGAATCGTGCGAGGGGTCAGGCTATTCAAATATTCTACGGATATTCTGGCGAGGGGGTTGTAGGATTTCGCAGTACAGACGATGTACTGAAGTATGTTGTAGGACTAAGCTTTATAAAGGCACACGTGCACGCGTGGTAGAAGAAGCGGCACGCTCAGAAGCTAAACAACAGTTATGGGTAGTGAGCCTTGTGGATGAGTGGTGTGATAAACGGTATTATATCATGCTACACCATGTCGATTACTCATACCCTAGGACTGAAAATGTGAATCTCGTTATCATGGACAATCTTAAGTATTTTTACCACTACATTAATATATATCATGATGAGGTTTGTAGTGAGGTTGCGGCTAAAGGGTTATGTGAGTTTTTAACAGATTTTAGAGATGAGTATCGCCTGTTAAATAAAAAGCCTAAATATGAACATATGTTTCTCTCTAACAGCGCCCCGCAGTGTGAAGATTTTTAGGAGAGATAAAACATTATAAAATGTGCCTAGTTCATGAAATTTTTTCCTGAGGGAAACTGTCTGTTGCGTATTCGGCGGAGTGGCAGTGATAAAACGTTAAAACCGAAATTAGTTCTGTACCGGAAAATTTCTCAAAACGCCTACCCAGTATAATGGGGTACAACAATTCATGTTGGGGCAGCGCCGCACAGGTTTAATTAGATTATGGTGCGACTCGCACCTCACGGATCATACGGGTTCGAACAAACCCATTCACGTATCATCAGGGTGAGTCAACCGCCCATCGAACCGTTCCTGCCTACCTGCGTGCCTCACGCGGCTCATAGTCTTCTCAGAGCTTGCACCGAGTGGATGTGCCATAGTCATCTCGATGAATACGATGGAACTCCCTTTGAGAAGCATTCTCAACGCCTCGTACTACGTCTCCGTGACGAAGTCGTTGCGTGTGTTCAGGCGGGAAACCGGCACCATTAACTGTGTGCTTGAAACAAACAGTAGACCTGCGAGCAAGCGCGTTATTTATTTAAATCTTGAGGAGATGCATAAAATCTTCGCGGTAGTTGAGAGGTGGGCTGAGGACCGCTATAAAATACCAGCTGACGTAGGTATAATACGAGAGGTGATTAGTGAAGCCTCCTCATATACCGTTGTTTTTACATTCAGTGTAAATAACAATCAACCATGCGTTGATATACGATTGATGTAGAAGAACACGGCTGATAATGGCGTTCTTGTTCCTACACGAAACCGTTCCTTCTTCGACAGAATGTTTGAGATCGTTGGATTCCGTAAGCTGAAGCCTATATTAGACACACGTATCTCAGACATGATTTACTTTGATACAATACTTGAGTACGCTTACACCGCTCTGCTCGACGGATTTGTTGAATGTAGGAATGTGCAGGGAGAGAACGGGCTAGATCTGGATGCGTATTTAAAAGGCTTAGACTCTTCGAAATATCCCGAGCTTTGGTACAAAACGCTTGAGAGGTACAGAGCTGAACTCGCCTACACTGTTCACCCTGAAGAACTGTACCTCTATATAGTAGATAGCTGCCGTTACGACTTGGAAGATTATTTCAATTGCTGCTATGCCGGGTGAAGAAGAGTTCACGATTGAAACGTTCGGTACGTTAAGAAAAAACCCTGGATTGGAAAGGCATGATTATAAGCTTGCATTTAATGACATAGTTAACGATGACGTTTTTGCGCGTGCTTTTGATTCCGTTCTAGTGGCGCTTAAAGACAACTTACCTGCCGAGTGTAAAGTGGGTACAAAAATAGTGTTGAATGATATGAAAGCCCTTTACATCGAATATAAACCGCCGTATCAGTTAAACGGCGAGTTGATGCTTGAGCGGTTTTCCCACATCGCGCAGAGTAATGCCGATGTTGATGTATCATCAATCAGCATTGAATTTACCGTTTTGTACCGTAGAACGTAAAGATAATATATATATTTTTACTGTAATATTTTGCTAATACTGCGTTTTGTACGATTACACTGCCGAACAAAAAAAATATTTTTTGATGCTGATTTAATTCTAAGACCTGTTTCTGGATAATATTGATGTGCTGATTTCAAAAATCACCTTAGATTTTGTCCATCACATCAGGTTTTCGTGCAATGCAATATGCCTATTTTGGGTGATCCATGAAGGGCGCTTATCAAAATTGATGATTTTTGAGACCTGTTAACAGCTGTTTTGCTATTAAAATTTTATCTGTGGAATACGCAAATCTGTGCATTAAATCTAAAGGTCATGTACAACATATTAAAATCTTGGGTATCTGTGATTTCCCCAGGTGTGAGCGTGACGTCATGATCTGAGAGAGATTTCCCATTGGCGGAGTGAGAGCAGCCGGTTCCGCTAGTGACGTTACTTGTAAACTTTCAGCAGTTGGGTTGCAACATGAGCATTAAAGTTCACTATCTCAACAGTCATCTGGATAAATTTCCAGAAAATCTTGGTGATGTTAGTGAAGAGCAAGGTGAAAGGTTCCACCAAGATATCAAAGTGATGGAAGAACGATACCAAGGAAGATGGGATACCCATATGATGGCTGACTACTGCTGGAGCCTGCAAAGAGATTGTCTTGACATCTCTCATTCTAGGAAGTCCAATAAGAGAAAATTTATCAACACTGAAAAGTAAGAAAACAAGAAAAAGACAATGTTAAGAAAACTGGTCCCGTGCTTGCTTTAATATGGATTCATTTTTTGCTTATTTAAACACTTTTAATCACTTTATGTGTCAATATTACCATTGTATATTAAAGTTCACTCCCTGCACAATTGTTTACTTTTCCATGCTGATTCTGAGTATGTAAAAACGTATCTTTTGAAAAGAAAAAAATTGGGCATAACCCTACCAAAATGCGATATCTCCAAAATATCCGTATTTAATTGCTCGAAAACCTGACGTGATAGGCAAAAACTAAGGTGATTTTTTAAACCAGCACACCAAAGTTACCTAAAAACAGGTATTAGAATTAAATCAGCAAAATTGGTGTTGGGCAGTGTTATATATATAATTAATATAAATATATATATATTTTTCTAATATTTGGTTAATACTATGTTTTGTACAATTATATATAATTAATATAACTATATTTTTCCTGTACTAATATTTGATATAACTATATATTTTTCTAATATTTGATTAATACTGTGCTTTGTATGATTATATATTTTCCATGTTTTGTACGACTATATATAATATAAATATATATTTTTCTAATATTTAGTTAATACTATGATTTGCATGATTATATATTCTCCCCTCTATTATTTGATCATATATATATATCCTATTGTATATCCAATAATTAATAAATAGAACGTTGTAATGGTGTTCTACTGTATTTAGTCCTTGAACACGTTTATATATTGAATAGATAAGTAACGAGGCTGACAGCTCAGCCAACTGTAACACAAGCTTATTTAAATTAAATAACGAATCTGGCAACTCAGCAGCCAACTGGCTGAATAATAATTATATATATGGCGTTGTCTGGCAACTCAGCCAACTGGTTGTTTGGGACCATATAAGAGGCAGCGGGCGGCCGACGGATCCATATGAGTTCGGCAGTCCGCCGAGAAAAGACCCTCCTCTTCCTCTCTTGCTATCTCTTTCTGCTCCTTTGGGGGGTGAGGAAACCCCCTTCCTTCCTAAAGAGGCGCCCTTAGGATAGGCATGCCCCTTTGGGGGGTTCAGCTTGGTGGAAAACTCCGCCTCCAAGTTGCATATCCCTTGCATTCACATTTTTGGGTTGCCAACAAAGGTCGTTTCTCTCTCTCTCTCTCTCTCTCTCTCTCTCTCTCTCTCTCTCTCTCTCTGCCCCTTTGGGGGAATTTTTATTTTTTCCAACAAAGGGGGGGTGGGGGTGGCACGCTTGTAACATTTTTGCACTCTGGCATTTTGACACTATCTACTATTTGTAAAATTAATTAATAGTTCTAATGGTCTATGATCAGAAAGAAGGAAATCATGCACAATATGAACTCTAACAATTCGATCCTTTAGATTATTACAAGTGAGACAATGATCAATCCACGTG
The DNA here is from genome assembly GCA_023014485.1 of Bathynomus jamesi. Taxonomy (NCBI): domain Eukaryota; kingdom Metazoa; phylum Arthropoda; class Malacostraca; order Isopoda; family Cirolanidae; genus Bathynomus; species Bathynomus jamesi. Next base: position 441,135 of record JAJOZX010002883.1, on the reverse strand, counting down.
GTGGTACCATTCATATCACTAACGTATGTAAAATTACCACTGGTTACCCCTAATACATCTGCATCACTCATACTTAACTTGGTCGACTCGCACATGTTACCCAATTCTACAAAGAATTCCGAGTTCACACTCACGTTAAAGTCCCCCATTATTATACAGTGAGAATATTTGGGGTGATCTGATAATGACTAAATTTTGTACAGCAAATCAATGTATTCATCTAGATTACTGCCGTTGTTGTATGGTAAATAGCAGTTTACAATTAATATGCAATCATTGTTCACTTGTAATTCAATACCTAAAACCTTAAATTAACGTTTGTTAAAAATTTTATGTTTTGACAAATATTTCCTTATTAAGAAAGCACCACCACCAAAAGGCCAACGGTACATTAATTCATCTAACAAGTCTACCACTGCTGATGAAGCAAGGTATAAAAATATTAGAGAGAGAAAGGTAGGAGGATGTTAGGTGGTGACATGTCTCTACGTGTGGATGATATATCATATCTATCTATATATATATATATATATATATATATATATATATATATATATATATATATATATATATGTTACGGCATTTTTTCGAAATTGGCCTTTTTGCAAAAGGATTAAGTCGTGATATTTTCGTTAAGCAACGAAACTATCATGATTTAACTAACCAATCGTCGATGCAGTTTCGGCTCATCGCGAGCCCTTCTCAAATGGTAATTGGTATTGGTGTTAAGAAATACAAATTTACGTCTTCCTGATGAGTGGTTTCCTTCTACATACTTCGTCGCTACAGTGCGTTATTTTACATCATATATATATATATATATATATATATATATATATATCAAAGCTATTGACTTCTTAGGGAAACGGAGCCTACAGATGAAAAGAAGGACCAACACGACAGCAAAAATTTTCGTTTATTTTTATATTTCAGACGTTTCGACAAATCTTTTGTCATCATCAGTGAATTATAAATCTTAAAGCCTTAAAACAAAAATAAGAATAAATAATCAAAATTACATCAATACAAAAGAAAATTAAAATCATTAAAATTAAATTAAAATTACCTCAACTGATAAATACACAATGTTTACGTCAACCTCCATATTCGGCAGAAACTAAGAGAGAACTATATGGTCAGTTAATTAGAAGGTATAATATATCTATGAAAGTAAGTTGGTTGGTTAGTTAAAAGAGCTGTAATTTGTAAGATGAACTATTGTTGTTAATGGTTTCTAATTGCGGATTGTGGTGGGCCACTGAGGGGACGGTTGGTACGGACTAATAAACCCAAATGTTGAGAAAGGCATACCTCCATTTGGAGTTGAGTACTTCCAATATACGCAGCCTTACAGCTGTCGCACGTGTATTTATAAACAACATTAGGGCATACAGTTTTGGGGAATTTGTTTTTGAACTTTAAAAAATTTGGATCCTTTCCGTTCTACCCCAGCAACAATTCCTAGTGTAGTTTTACTTGCTGAATTCAATAATATATATTTTATTTTAGAGAAAGTATTCGTGCTTTAATTAGTTATGGTTATAATTATTAATTTTTCTCTCTTTTGTAGATATTGTTATGGATGATAAATGGAATTTCATAAACATAGTTAAGGAAATAACGTTCTACCCCAGCCTTCTTTAGTTAACCTTATAAGCTTAACTAACGAAAATATCACGACCTAACCTAACCAATCGTCAAGGGCGTACAGTTGATTTAGCTAAACAAAGGAACAAGAGACATTGGGGAACATCTAGAAATATGATAGATTCTTATTTATGTGAATTTCTGTGGAGAAGACAAAAAGGAAAGGATATTTTTATTGAAATCTTAAATGCACTCTACTTTTAAATAAAATAAACGGACTATAACTCTTTTGTAAAAAATAATATATAATTTCATTTTTTGTTGCTGGGGTAGAACGGAAAAGAGCCAAAAATTTGATAATTTAAGTGGGTTGACGAGGGCAAATCTAAAATTTATTTGGGGATAACTAGACTTAAGCAGTTTGGACACTTCACTTCGAATACGTAATGATAAATAACCATAAAAAGGTAATTTAATATATCTGGTTTCTTTTTTTTCTGTGGTTATGGGGAGTTTAATATTAAAAGTGTTATTTAAAAATTTCTTTAACTGGTTGTCAAAAACTAGAAGGGTAGTAATTATTAATGGATCAAGTAAAGATAACCCCTCCCAGGTCACACTAGTAAAGCAAATCCCTCCCAAAAATGACCAAGTAAAGATAAGCACCCCCAACCTTTTTTAGTTAGCTTTATAAGGCTAACTAACGAAAATATCACGACCTAACCTAACCAATCGTCAAGGGCGTACAGTTGACCTAACGATTGGTTTGGTTAAGTCGTGATATTTTCGTTAGTTAGCCTTATAAAGCTAACTAAAAAAGGTTGGGGTGCTTATCTTTACTTGATCCAATTTATTTATTACAATTTATTGGATAAAAATTAAGAGGGGTGGAAAAAGACTTTAATTAAAGCGGTATTGGCTGGCAAGTGTGTCGCAAAAATCATTGAAAACATTGTATTTGTGTCGTTCATGCCACAAAAATTCTTGTAGGTACGAGTTCAGGAACTCTCGCTTACATCCAATCATCCGTTTAAGTTTCTTTAGTTTGTGCTTATTCCAGTAGCTTTCGACCGCCTGCGTATGCACACCAGTAACTCTATCTACAAAGTTTAAAGAATGATTGACGGTATAATGGGTATAGCCAAAGTCACTTTCGATGTTTCGATATGTTTCCATTCGTCACTGTGTATGGTTGTTCCAGGGCGGACTACTTTCTCGATTATTAGCAATAGTGTCGCTGCACTGCGTGCGTCAACAATTTCCATATACCCCAACGATGGAGACGTAGAAGAGTCGACAATTCCGAATACCCATAAAGGAGTTTGAGGTGCACGTCCCCGATGATGCTTTGGTTTATGGCTAAAACAACTCTCATCAATTTGCACAATTTTACCTGGCCCACCAAGTTTGATGGGGGTTCTCGTTAAAATGGTTTGTACAAATTTCACGAAAAAAGCTAAACATGTCAATCACAGTCACTTTAGAAACATTCAATAATGCCACAACCTCCGATACAGGCATTTGCTGGCACCAATAAAAAATAGCTTCTATCCACTTTCGTAAGGAAAGTCGAGAGTGGTAAAAGAATGAATCCTTGCGAATTGATATGTCATGTTTATACTTTGTACACTCTTTATTTTGACATTTCCACACGTGCTTGTCTTGCAGTTTCGCTCTATCAGTCCAATGCATTAAACCATTGCACTTACTGCAATTCAGTTCACTTCTCAAAAGACACTTTTGTTTCATCCAATTAATGGCAGGAAGAGGATCATCAACAAGCAAAGGTTTAATTATTTCGCTGAATACTGCACGATCCATTTAGGGTATTTACTGAAAATGTAAACCAAATTTTTAGAAATAACTTGCTTACTTATTTACTGAATGCACGTTTTTGAATCACTGAAAATATAAACCAAGTTTTTAGAAATAAATTACGTATTTACTGAATGCACGTTTTTGAATCACTAAACTAAATTCTCGAGGTCAGTTACCATTATGATTCTCATGACGTCATGCCGCAAATTAATATTGGAACTAAACCAACCAACCAAATTTTACCTCACGACTGTAAATTAATTTTGGAACTAAACCAACCAACCAAACTTTACCAAGTAAAGATGATCCCTCCCAAAAAATGATCAAGTAAAGATAGTCCCTCCCTTTTCTGTTGGGAGGGATAATCTTTACTTGATCCTTATTAATAAAGTATTGTCTTAAAAATTTAAATTCTTCGTTTAATGAAAAGTAATCCGAACAAATTCAGTAACTTCTCGTTAATAATGTTAGTATAGCGCTAATTTTATATTTACAAAACATACAACTTAAATAATTGGTTCCCAAACCAGTAAACGTTTGTTTTCTAAATAGCGAGGTCCGGAACTTGTTATTAGCCCGTTTAACTAGAACATCCAGGAAAGGTAAACTATTATTTGTTTCATTTTCACATGTGTACTTAATATTAATATGTTGTTTGTTTAGATAATGAAGAAATTTTTACGTGTGAAGAATGTTTAAATATTAAGAAAGTGTCATCCACGAATCTTTTGTAATATACAGTTTTAAAACTATTGGGACAACTTTTCAACCAAATTTCTTCGTAATGGCAAAGAAATGCATTTGCTAGTGTTGGGCTCAACGGAGAACCCATAGCTACCCCATCAATTTGGCTGTAAAGGTTACTATTAAATAAGAAAAGATTATCAAAACACGCTATTTCGAGATTTTTGAGTCTGAGTGAGGCCATTAATAAGAGTATTAGTAGTAAATAACTTGTTTAGTATGGTATCTAATGTTTCGTTTAACGGAACATTAGTAAATAATAATGAGACATCAAAACCGGCCATAGTGAGGGAGTCGGCATGATTGATCTCTTTTATATCTTTAGCAAAATCAAACGAGTTGTTAATGGAATAATCATTGTAGGTAAGTTTTGAAAGCAAGGGAACGAAGAATTTGGCTAAGTTGTAATTGAATGTACCACAGGCTGAAAGAATAGGTCTTTGTGGGAAATTTGGCTTATGGACTTTAGGTAAACCGTATAGAATTCCTGGATTAGAACCAGAAGCAAACAAAAAGTTGTATGTATTGTCATCAATAATATTACTATTTTTTAATTTATGCAAAAACCTATTAAGTTTATCTTCGAGTTTTAGTAATTTAGACAGAACATTCTCGTTTACCCTTTTAAATTTAGATGTATCCGACAAAGTTTTCTCCATTCTATTGATATAAACTGTTGAATCAAGCAACACTACTCCTTTACCCTTATCCGGTTTTGGAATGATGAGAGAGTTATCCTTTTTCAAATTATTAAGAATTTTAAAATCTTGCTTATTAAAAAGGGGGGAAAACACTTCATGGGGTTTAAAATTATAAAAATTCTTAAAAGAGATGCTCTCCATTTGTTTTACTAAGTTATGAAACGAGAAATTTGGTCGGATCTCACATTTCTTAATATTAATGAGATTTTCAAAACCAGAGAAAAACGTATAAAAATTTAGTTTATAATGAGATAGATCAAAATTTAAGCCCAATGACAATATTTCTCTCTCTCTAATACTTAAAACTCTATTAGAAAAGTTAAAAATAAAATTATCTGGATTATTAAAAAACGACTGAGTAATTCCCAATTTTTCTAATTTGGCAGCGTGTACCCTTTTATGTCTATTGATAATTTTATCACAACAAGTTTGAAATTTAGTAACTAAACTGATAATTATTAATCAATATAAAATACCGTAGATTTTAGACCAGTCCGTACCAACCGTCCCCTCAGTAGCCCACCACAATCCGCAATTAGAAACCATAGTAATGAAAACAACCATCCCCTTCACAAAACAGTTCGAAATTCTAACCAGATCCAATAACCTTACAGAACTCCGAATTTTAGAATCTTTGTATATCTATAGAAACAAACCCTCCATTAACGACAATAGTTCACCTTACAAATTACAGCTCTTTTAACTAACCAACCAACTTACTTTCATAGATATATTATACCTTCCAATTAACTGACCATATAGTTCTCTCTTAGTTTCTGCCGAATATGGAGGTTGACGTAAACATTGTGTATTTACCAGTTGAGGTAATTTTAATTTAATTTTAATGATTTTAATTTTCTTTTGTATTGATGCAATTTTAATGATTTTAATTTTCTTTGTATTGATGTAATTTTAATTATTTATTCTTATTTTAAGGCTTATTTAAGATTTATAATTCACTGATGATGACAAAAGATTTGTCGAAACGTCTGAAATATAAAAATAAACGAAAATGTTTGCTGTCGTGTTGGTCCTCCTTTTCATATATATTATAGCGTTAGATAGAGAAAGAGAGAGAGAGAGAACGTTTACGCCTGCACCAGCCAGACGCAAAAAGCGAGCTCAGGGTACCACCATCTGTTATATAGAAGGATGGGAGTTGCCAGATAGCGCCATTTATTTATATATGGATGGTTGCCATATGTTTATTTTAATTATTTATTTATTAAAGGAAAGAGAAAGATGCTCTCAATGCTTCGAGGGGGTTGCCGGTTATTGAATTTATTTAATTACATATGGTACGGTTGCCGGTTATTGAATTTATTTATTTATAAAGGGTGATCCAGAGAAATGGGACCCAAAAGAAACCCCTGTAACTCTTAAAGTATAAGTCCTTTTATAAAATTATACGCATCATTCGAAAGAGGATAGTTACAAGTTTGTACAGGATTGTATAGGTTTTGACAATACAAGACAAGATAAGATACAAAACAAAATAAAAGTGTTAGTTAAAACTAACCTTTCAAGATGACTGCATGGACTATGGAACAGCTGCGTTTCATAACTGAGCAATATTATGAGCATGGAAGAAGTGTAGTTTCAGCTCAAAGATCTTTCAAGACAAATTTTCAGATGTCAAAATCACCTTCTAAGAGCTGAAACTACACTTCTTCCATGCTCATAATATTGCTCAGTTATGAAACGCAGCTGTTCCACAGTCCATGCAGTCATCTTGAAGGGTTAGTTTTAACTAACACTTTTATTTTGTTTTGTATCTTATCTTGTCTTGTATTGTCAAAACCTATACAATCCTGTACAAACTTGTAACTATCCTCTTTCGAATGATGCGTATGATTTTATAAAAGGACTTATACTTTAAGAGTTACAGGGGTTTCTTTTGGGTCCCATTTCTCTGGATCACCCTATATATAGAGGGTTGCCAGAGAGCACAATTTATTTTAATTATTTATTTATTAAAACTCGTCGTGTAAATCCATACCATCTGAGAAAAAAAATAAATAAGAGAAAATCCAATAACAGATATTGAATGAAAAATCAAATGACTGAAAATAAATATACAAACAAAAATAATAATACACGATATATATGTTAAGATATATATATATATATATATATATAGTTAAGATATATATATATATATATATATATATATATATATATATATATATATATATATACATATTTTAACTGCAAACAACACACAGTATAATTAATGTAAAGAACAACGCTTGGGTAGAAGAGCGTTCCGCACAAGATGAGGAGGGAGAACGAACAAATGAAAAATGAGGTACCTCCCAGGAATCGAACCCGGAATCATCCAATTGCCGGTCGGATATGTTAACCACTGCACCAAGGACCCCGATTAGTCAGTACTCTTAATTCTCCTACATATGAGCGGAATCAAATGCCCTGAGAGAGCACCTTCGCATGCCGTACATATATACATTTTAACTGCAAACAACACACAGTATAATTAATGTAAAGAACGACGCTTGTGTAGAAGAGCGTTCCGCATAATATGAGGAGGGAGAACGAGCAAATGAAAAATGAGGTACCTCCCCTGAATCGAACCCGGGATCATCCAATTGCCGGTCGGATATGTCAACCACTACACCAAGGACCCCGATTAGTCAGTACTCGTAATTCTCCTACATACGAGCGGAATCAAATGCCCTGAGGGGGCACCTTCGCATGCCGTACATATATACATTTTAACGGCAAAACACACACAGTATAATTAATGTAAAGGACGACGCTTGTGTAGAAGAGCGTTCCGCATAATATGAGGAGGGAGAACGAGCAAATGAAAAATGAGGTACCTCCCAGGAATCGAACTCGGGATCATCCAATTGCCGGTCGGATATGTTAACCACTACAGGAGAAATCTATATACACATTTATATTAAACATTAAAATTTTAACAAACTTCCCGTCTCTTTCAAGTGAGTGAACAGTTTAGCCAACTTCCCATATGAAAATATACTTAATAATATGCAGAAGATACACTAGGTCGAATTATTTAATGCAGAGGAAATACGAAAGCAAGCAAGCAAACAAACAATCTGAAAGTGAAACTTTTTACCTGTAAAATAAATGAATCGTTGCCAATAATGTGATGTTCGGCAGTTTTCTACAAGTTTTATAATATCTATTAATTTTATAAAAACAAAACACAAGGAACTCTCTCCCACTAAATCTAGGACAAAAAGTTCACGTATTTTAGGCTTAGCGTCTTTCATATATCATACATGCTTTACTCCATTCGCCTTATATTTATAGTGTAATTAAAAGTTTATTATTATTTAAAACACCGTTGATGAAACAGAAACTAAATTTGGCCATGCACACATCTTATTCTTGTATATTTTTAACTTTTATTGTATTATTAAATAAGTCTTACAACAAAATAATAAAAAGATAAATTTTAAAGATTATAAAATAAAAGGTAAATAAAATTTTTGTAAGGGAAACTATTTTTTATTCCATAAAGAATCGTACCCATCCGTATATATATATATACCATTAAAATCAGTATTGAGAGAGTAATTCATTTGGTCCATAGATTCTCCTTGTAACTCTCTAATTTATTCTGTCCTACTCATCTTCATGATGTAATGACCCGCGGTTCAGACCATAGATTCTCCTTATAACTGGATCCTAACTTAACCTAACCTAGCCTAAAAGCCTAAGAAAGAATGTAAGGACAATCTAGCCTAAAAAGTACCTTTCTCTAACAGTTTATTAAGATTTATATATGGAGATTG
>JAJOZX010002883.1:377500-427500 GCA_023014485.1 Bathynomus jamesi | reverse complement strand
CTGGTACTGTGTATAGTTTGATCTGCACTCTGTTAATTGGGTATTTACTGTGGCATGAAGTAAGTTTTCTCAATTTCTATTTGTTTAGGCGAACTTAATTTCACACGGCGTACGCGAAGGTATGTTTCCATAATATGAATCACAACGGGCTTTGCACCCTCTTCTTGATCAGCCACCAAATTTAAACAAATTTAGGATTCGTGCGGGTGAGCTTTATTTTCATATCCACCCCATTCACAAGCAACTTCTCCTGGAATGTGAAGTCTGTATGCAGGCGTCCAAAACACTCGTATATCTTCTTTTTAGAATTTTTAAATTTGTCCTTTATATACTTTCTTCTTTAGCCTGATAATAGCCCTCGGCACTTAAAAAGGTATCTTTCGTTTCTTTTGAAAAGGTGAGGACATTTTCCAGATAGGCTCGTAGGTGATAATAACCCGTTCATGCCGAGATGTTGACCTGATTTAAATATACATCACACTGGTTAAATATGGAGTGCAGATAGTTTGTTTCAGGGTATACAGCATATTTGTCATCGCAGTTCGTTACATCAGAATGGGCTATACGTAGTTTAGCGTACATGTGCACAAGCTTGGATCAAAAGAGTAAGGGCCTGAGCTGGGTATCATGAATTATATAGGAGCACTCGGGGAACTAATTGTGTTTAACGGATTAATTGTAATAAAGTCACTGTCCTCAATAGAAACTTGAGTTGGGGCATGTCAAAGAGGGACAGCTCCGATTTACAACATTGTGAACTACACGGATAGATGAAGCGTGCCATGACATGTCAGAAATAGTGCCACCTCTCTCGACAAGTAATAAACAGTCTATGATTCATGAGAGCAATGTCCTTAGCTTATATCAGTCAAAAGAATGGTCAACCAAAGGTTTTATTCGCTTAGAACACTTCTTTTTCTTTTTTGATGTCCTTTTACGTTTAACGCCACGTGCTGGTAATCCTTTCTTCCGGACAGGCTTCTTCTTCCCACCACCACGCATTTTTCTCTTTGTATCTTTAATGATTTCGTCCCGTGTATGCTTTAAGTGTTTTTTTAGAGGTTCTTTAGATTTAGCCCCAGCCATTATGTCTTCTTCCGTGTTAAGACCTGATTGTAGCGCTTTCTTCCCGAAATAATTGGCACCCCTCTTCAGCAAGGGGACAGCCGTACGTAGTATGGTTGAAAAAATGGACCCAAGCCCACTATCACGCTAGTATCTATCTTACACCTCGATAGACTGTGAAAGGCGTTCCATCCATTATAACTCAGTGCGTCGAAAGTGCAGCTTCACTGTTAAGCTCCCATCACCGAATGGGAAATTTTTCCCACAATCGTTCTTGTATACACAGATATTGGTTATTAGATTTGATACATTAGGCTGGACAAGTCATGTTGTACCTCGTGAAAGGTATCTCTTTGGAAGGCTGATCGATATAGCCCATAGGTTATAATTTTGAACAACCCTTTGTCTTTAATATTTCTCTTAGCATGTGATTTTAGGATCGAGTATGTGCAGCGTTTTTTTTTGCTTACGATTTCGGATACTAAATCAGCCGTAAGATTTTAGTTTTTTAAACTAACGTTTAAGTCTCTCACAACATCCTCAGCCGGACCATAACGGCCGGACCTAGTGTTACTACTGTACTGTAATACCGTGCATCCCCAATCCGGGCGATACGTATGGTTTCAGCCCTAATTATCCCCGGTTTTCTCACACTCATCAAGGTCTCTAAGAATCGTAAAAACGGGTTCTTTATAATCAATATTTAAAAAGACGGTGTCCAGCTAAATTTCGCATATCCTCACCTCATAAGAATCACGACCCAATTCAATGGGCCAATGGAATTCTGTTACAAAGTTGGCCAGGATATTGTTAGGATGTACAGAGAGAGAAGAATGAACGGTAGTGTGACGTAGAAATGGTTAGGTGCCATGTTGCATACTATTTAAGCTTCATTATTGCAGCAGCTTTTATATAGGTGTTGAAGCTTTCTGGGTACCTAAGCCATTTCACTAGGAACATTTTTCTCTTTCCTGAGTCTTTGCTTCATAAATTTTTTTTAATTTTAAACACATTTTTTCCTAAATTAAATGTCACTTTCTGCAACTCCTCGCGGTTAAAGCCTCCTGCGATTTCTTCCCCATTCAAATCTTCAACGTAATACAACATTATCTCGCTTTTAGGTCTCATATCCCTAACTTTAAAAGTCTCGCGTGTCCAGCCTTGCTCAAATTCCTTCGCGAATTTATTTCCCGAACGCGATAGCCTTACATAATCATTGATTTTGAAACGCGCAGTGTGGCGGTGTTCTGCGAATATCTCTTCTCACATCAGGCTCTGTGCGTGTACCTCTTTCTAAATCTTATTAGGCGTTTTCCCAATCGTGCGATGGTGTGAGCGGTTGTATGATGAGGCCAATCATTCCAGAATGTCTATATATCTGTATGTGTTTCTGTGTGTAAAATAGCAGTGCATGCGTTCCTTTATGATACGTTGAACTCTTTCAGCTAAAGAGGGCTTATGTATAGAACTGGTAGTGTAGTAGCTGCTATTAAAATCTGTCAGCATGTTCTGAAAAGCTCGGCCTATAAATTCTTTCCCCATATCCGTACAAAAATAGCCTGGAACCCTGTTTTCTTTCAACATCAACATTTTGGTGGCTTTAGCAACTGTTTCAGGCGATTTACTTTTTAGAGGAATTAGCCACAGATATCTAGCGAATACATATATTATGAATAGGATGTAGCGGTAACCATCGTTATACACTGAATATCTTGCATGTCTGTTAAATCCGCTTGCCAAATAGAGTCAATCGATGTCGCTGTTGTCTTTCCTATTTTAAACCTTTTTCTCACAGGCTTATGAAGTGCATAAGCGTCCTGCTACCGTAAAAACCTCTCAACATCTTTTCTCCCTATTCCATCATTGTAAACACTTCTGTACAGTCTATCAATGCCTCCGTAGGAGACTGGGCTAGAAATGTCATAATAACGTGTTCTTAATATGTTAGCCATTTGCGTATTTTAGAGGCACGTGGAGAGGGTTGACCATTGTTGTTGTTTGGCCCCTTCTTTCTCCTCTTCAGAGGTGCTGCCGCTAGGGGTGATGGCGTTCTTAGTTGTGGTACATGCGAGGCATGTTCCAAGTCTTTTAACCTGTTCAGATTTCCTATCAATGTTTTGGGGACATTTATTTGTTGTATTCTTGCTTTAATATGCTTCCATCCTGGTGGTGAGGGCCTATCCCACTTTCTCACCAGATCATGGACGATGTCAACGATATTCGAGCCCTGTACCTTTGTTCCTTTCACAATAATCTCACCTGTATCGGTCTAATGTATGTTCGGGTCCTTATTCAATAGATTATAAAGACTTCAACGTGTATTCCTCAATGTATGTGGGAGGCTGCTTTTTAATACATGCTCAGTATGTTGTGGGACTGACCCGTTATTCTTTGGTTGGACAGCTCTATCGTCGGGCCCAGGTCCTATGTCGCCATGCTCATCGTTGTCCGTGCTGTGCCTAATAACCACGGGGATCTCTGTCGGATTCTTATCTTCGTACTCGTGAAGAAATTTCTGCAGATTAAGTCTTTATAATCTTGGTATAAGATTCTTTTCTCATCAGGTGTTTTTTCACAGTTTAATAGGGCTAACAATTCGCTCTCCATTCTTTTAAGCCTTTTAAGGTTCTAGAAACGTGTCTGGACTCTTTAAGCTTTGCAGTGAAGCATACACCTCGTGTGGAATCACTGCCACTTTCTTAATTATATTAATCTAGTTAGTAAAGGCCCAAAAACTGAACATAAGATGGGGAAGAATGATCCCCCTCTTTGTAAACAATTCGTCTTTTCTTCCACACAGTTTGACTTTTACAAGCAAGTGTATGTATTATGTTCTTGTAACGGCGTAGGCGAGCCTTCTGAGGGGATTTCATTGATACATTGCAATTTATAACGTTGAGAGAGATTTCACAGATACATTTTAAAAAGTCGGAGTCGATATTTTCAGCAAACATCTGTTCCATTGCCCGGGGCAGTCGATGATAGATTTTTATTGATTCATGGTATTAGCCTCCTTGTCATTCTAGAATATACACCGTTTCAGGCTCGTTTGGAAATATATTCGTTCTTAGAAGCACCCTAAACGTGTTTTGAGGATTAATGCCACAAAGCAAATATCCATAACGTTGACTTGTAGTTTCTTTATATTCTTTATAAACTTCCCAAAACTCCTTACGCTGATTCGGGAACATTTGATTGGCTAATACCCCAATTTGTGACACAGCTCTACGTTGCGCGAATAAGACTAGATATTGTGTATTTAACGACACATCGTGCATGTATTTATTTTTTGAAAAATAGATTCTGATTGATGAAGAACACGCTTATGTTAAGATGGTGGGAGAACACTTTAAATGTCTCGGCAAACGTTTTATCCATTTCTAACATGAGATCGTCAATTACAATGACTGTATGTTGATTTCCCTTTAACGAATTAACGTCATATACACCTTTGTAGAACAAAATATCATCTTGGTACTCGTTGAACACTGATTGTTACGTCGAATAGCACCATATAACTTTATGCACAAATTTTGAGAACATCTCTCCCTTTTCTTTGACGATTTTAAGCATAAACACAGTTTTACCACATCCTGAAGGGCCAGATATAATACATGTGGAGGGGCTCGTGAAACTGAATTTTTCTACAGAATCCATATCTAACACGTCACACTCCTAAGTGGGTCATTTACAAAATATAATAAAGAATTAAGTGGTGTTCCTTATATTCTTCAGTCTTGTTTTTCCTCTTCTTCCACAGAACCGTGAATGGCAACGAGGTAGAGCATCATGTACCTATCATCGATATTACAGACGACCCCGATGCAAGTGTAGTTGTTGTCACAGACTCCACCCCCGCTGACGAGCCCACACCAGCGACACCTGGAACACCACCATGCGATAATTCATAGCGGAGGCATAATTAAGAGCCTTCCACGTCAGTTATAAAGCGTGCCAGAGTGCACCGGTTGTTAGACCCTCAGTAATTGAGCCCCAACCCTATACGTCTTACGACACAACCCCCACAATAGTTCCTTCTTCAAATAAAGTTGTAGTCCCTTATTCCACTTCAATTCCGGGTACATCCTCCACAACAGAAGCAGCTTCTCGTTTTGTAGAGGATGGCAAAACATTTGAGTTGGTGCGCACCGCCATCCCACCCCAGCCCTGACTAGAAATCGGTACGTAGTCAGGCTTGACCTTGGATCCATGTATAGCAATGGTGTTGAACACGAACTACGGCGCGTAGTTGAACGTATTGTGGAGTTTGCCCGTCAGAACCGCGACGAACGTGAAGTCAGGACGAGGCTGTCCTTCGGGTTTGGATCAGATGACGGGGATGTAGATGATTTTTTGGGTAGTAATACCATTCAGACTCTTGGCAGCTGTACATATAGAATATATATTAGGCCATATAATGCAGGCCTCTCAAAGTAGTCCAGCCTTCAAGGTCGACAACTTCACGATAGATAGTGACCGTGTGTTCCGTGTTGTGGGTCACAGTGCCACATCTTATACTCATGATTGCGGCTTTATAGCATTAGTCTTGGCCCGTATGTTTACTGTACTAAATACACGGACGCAAAAAATTTGGTTGCCTACGGTTGTGCAGCGTGCCCGTAAACTGCCTTCAGATTGCAAGCTTGAGTTTGATTGTGATATGGGTCCTGAAGAGTTGAGAAAGGTAGAGCAGGAAACGAATGTTCGCATAGTTGTATTTGGAATGGATGATCGTCGTAGGACCGTGTATATTTTTAAATAGTCTAGGGTCTGGCACAGAGTTCGTATAAATTTCTGGGTGCAGAGGTTTTGACGACTGATCTAGACTAATTTTGGGGCGTCGAATCCGAATTTCTCTATGCCATCGCACCAAATTGGTGCGAAAGTGGTCAAAATGACAAAACATTGGCAAAAATGGCAAAATTTTATCAGTTTTTCATATTTTTGTCATATTCTTGGGTTGAAAATTTTTTCAAGAGCAATTTTTTGTTTGAGAATCTGTTTTTGTAACATACTGCTGCCTGAACCAAGAAAACTGACAAAAATGTCAAAAAATAACAGCCAAAATAGTAAAAAATTAAGTAAATATTGTCAAAAAATCGCAAAAATGAAATTTTTGGCTATTTTGGTGCATAAACTAGCTCTAACCAATCATACCGAACTAAATAGTCAAGAAATTAGATATTAATAGCTCTGCAAGAATTTATTAAAACAAAGTATGCACAAATGTCTAAATTTCGGGTATAAATCGATAAAAATGGTTGTAAAATACTTGAAAAAATAGCCAAAATATAAAAAAATAGTACTAATTTTATGTTATTCTTAGGCTTGCTTGTTGTAAAATGCTTGAACTTCTTATAGAATCGATCTATTTGATTTCTTTAGAGTAACTAAGTCATATTTATTGTGTTTCAGGTTTAGTATTGGTAGTAGCTACAAATTGAGGATCCCTGTATTCATTATGTGATTCAACAGATGATAGATCATGGTAAGTAATAATCGAATTGAATATTTAAAACAAATATAAAGACCAATGTGTTACAAATGAATTTTTATATGTATAGAATAGAACCAGTTTATTATAATTGCAATAAGTCTTAGTATATTTTATTTTTTCAGGATATATGTCAACTTGTGCCAGAAAAGAGGCATAGCTCAAACCTTGGTAAGTGTATCTTGTGCCAGAAGAACAAAAGCCCAAGTGGAGAGAAATATTTGAGCAGCGGAGAACAAGGCTTCTGCGTACCCAAATGATGACAGAAGCAAGCGTTTGAAAGCTCTTACTGAAAGTCAGACTCTTTATTTCCAGTATCACAGCACTTCGTGCTATGCAACATATAAAAAGTTCGTTGAACGTAGCCAGAAGTCTAAAAATGCTGAATCTGAACCCTCCGATTCCTCCTTAGGGGAAGCATTAACTCCTCCAGAAAATAGTTCAAGCAAAAGGATTAAACCACAGCATATCAAGGATATGAGTGTGTGTATTTTGTGGTCCAGCTCGAGTCAAATTGAAAGGTGGAAACATTGACCATGATTTGTTTCGGATATGTACTCCAGGTCGTGCCCAAAAGTTATTGAGTTATGCTCACTTGTTCCAAGACGATGTTTTTACCAGAGTAGCGATGTTGAACGAATACAAAGATGTATTCGCTGCTGATGTATTCTATCATAATAATTGTATAAAGAAGCATTTTGCAGCCTATGATCGCAGAATAGACACAATTTTGGAAAACAGACAGCAAGAAAATGAAGTTATGGGTTCTACTGACATGGTTCAAGAAGCGTTTAATGATGTAGTCACAAAAATAGACTTCACAAGCTGTGGATACAGTGTCACCTACTTGAGACAAGAGATCAATAAAAAGCTGAACCAGGATGAATCTATCAGTAACTATTTGGTTAAGAGCCTGCTTATAGACAAATTTAAGGACACCATTCATTTTACATATCCTAGCAACAAACGAAAATCCCAGATGATTTATTCTGTCCAGATTGAGAGTGCAAGAATTGTTGAAACTTTGCGGAAATCATCTGTCGAAAACGTTGCTAAGGACCAAACGATCTTGATCTAGCCTTAAAACGCTTCCAAAATGAACGTCCTCCAATATGGATGGAATTTCTTCAGCATTTGTTTTCCACCCGGAATGTATCAGATAGCAACAATCAGTTGATGCTGAAGTGTGACACTATCTTCCAGATGTTGTTTTACATCCTTCATAATGGTTTGGAGCCAACCCCATTGCATGTCGGATTTGCTCAAACTATACATAACCTGTCACAGTCTGAAGATCTTATTGAAATTGCAAACAAACGGAGCATTTGTGTAGGATATCAAGAAGTTCGCAAAATAAATTTTGCACTAGCAAAACGTACAATATCTTTATGTGGTTCACATAGAGTTCCAGTTCCTCCAGTATTTGATCAAAACCATCCAATTCAAACAGCAATGGATAATTTTGACACCTTGGAAAATACCTTGTCTTGAATTGGTTCGACACACGATACGGTGCTAGTTTTATTCCAAAATGCTCCATTAAGCTCTGCACCAACACAACAGCATACTAATAAGATCAGTGAAGCTCCAAGACATGAACGAGGTACAATAAGTCAAGATTTCCAAGTCTCTGAATACAAGGCAAACGATCATTTACTAGAAACTGTTAATCTCGACCATTTCCTGTGGTTTGTGATGCGATACAAACATAGAACAACCACAATACAGGGCTCTTCAACTAACTCAAATACTGATAATGATGACTTTGTTCCAAGCTTTGTTGCTGTCAAAAGCCCTTTTGTAGGAGATAGCTTGAAGCCTACAACTACTGCGTTCACTCCCATACTGCCATACAAAGCAACTGAATTTGATACCATTTTTACAACAATGATTAACTTTCAGGACGTGCTTAAGCAGCAGAATAATCCATACGGTGCACTGTGGTGTGATGAAGCAGTTTATGCTATTGCAAGATTTTCAGTCAACTTCATCATCAGAAATAATACATGATCTTATCTCACAGTCTTTTACATCATGCAAACCTAAGAGTTTTATAAAATTAGCACCATTTTTTATATTTTGTCTATTTTTTCGAATATTCTACAATCATTTTTAATCATTGTAACCCAAAATTTAGACATTTGTACATGTTTTTGTGTTAGGAAATTTTAGTAGAGCTATTAATATCTAATTTCTTGACTATTTAGTTCGGTAAGATTGGTTAGAGCTAGTTTATGCACCAAAATAGCCAAAAATTTCATTTTTGCGATTTTTTGACAATATTTACTTAATTTTTTACTATTTTGGCAGTTATTTTTTGACATTTTTGTCAGTTTTCATGGTTCAGGCAGCAGTATGTTACAAAAACAGACTCTCAAACAAAAAATTGCCCTTAAAAAAAAAAAATTTCAACTCGAGAATATGACAAAAATACGAAAAACTGATAAAATTTTGCCATTTTTGCCAATTTTTTGCCATTTTGACCACTTTCGCACCAATTTGGTGCGATGGCATAGAAAAATTCGGATTCTACGCCCCAAAATTAGTCTAGATCAGTCGTCAAAACCTCTGCACCCAGAAATGTATACGAAATCTTGGCCAGATCCTGTACTACAAAGCAGTGTGAGAGATCGTACAAGACCCCTACTTATTTTAGGGCCTGTCAAGGACAACGTATCTCCCAATCCGCAATATAAGGGGTCTTTACGCGAGTTATGATAAAAGTTGAAAATATGGAAGGCATCATGATTTGTGTAAGGGGTGTCTCGACTTTGCGGATGATATCGTGAAACATTGTAAGGATTGCCAAATGGTATGTGAGCAGTGTGAAAGCTCCAAATGTGAAAGCCGTGTAGTTGAAGCTGAGTAGAGGGATTGTAATGTCTGTAGACGTACATTTTTCAATAATAATTGTTTTGAGTTCCATAAGTCAATTGGTTCGTGCAGGAAAATGAGAATCTGTGAATGTGGTATGTTTCATATGAGAGATAACTGGGGAAACTTCACGCATAAATGTGTACTACGATATAGAAACATATACGGTTGCTGAAACCAAAGTGGTTAT
Organism: Bathynomus jamesi; assembly: GCA_023014485.1. Lineage (NCBI taxonomy): Eukaryota > Metazoa > Arthropoda > Malacostraca > Isopoda > Cirolanidae > Bathynomus > Bathynomus jamesi. Next base: position 417,877 of record JAJOZX010002883.1, on the reverse strand, counting down.
CCCACATCTACTTGTATGTTAGACTATCTGCGATGAGTGCATGGAAGTCGAACGTGATGAGTGTCACAAATGTGGTAAACGGACAAACGTTTTTAAAACGATCGCACACGATAGTCCTGTGAAACTCTTTGTATGCTATATTGTCAAGTTAGAGGACAAGTTCAAAAAAATGACTGTGTATATTCTTGCCCATAACGGGGAAAAATTTGGCACACAATTCCTTTATAAGGAGCTGCTTGAGCATGAGTCATCTGAGATATTTACAGGTGATCCCTTGAAAAGAGGAAACAAACTTATACAGATGCAAATAAGAGGTAATTACAGTTTAAAGACACGTGATTATTCACACTTTGTAAATTAGCCAAACTACCCAAGGTAATGGGTGTAGCCGCCGAAGTATCAAAAGGAAATTTCCCTTACACACTCCTCACTAGCGAAACTTTAAATTGCGTAGGACTACCTCCGCCCAAACATTACTTAAACTATGAATGTATGAGTACAGATGAACGTGAAGATTTTGACCGCTACTACAACAGTTTTAATGAATCTAATCCTTACAATATAGCCGATGAATGTAAACGTTATTGCATGAATGATGTGCGCGTGCTTAGAGCATGTTTCCAGACCTTTAGAAGGATGTACTGGGTGATCCAGATAAATGGGACCCATAAAAAAAAGCCAAATATTCTTAATATTTAATTCCTTTCATAAAAACTATATATCATTCGAAAGAGTAGAGTTACAAGTTTATTATGAAATATTTATTTTTTTAAAATGACTCCTTTCAAATGTGCTCCATTAGTTGCCAAGCATTCCAGTGTTCTCGCTTGTAAGTTCTGCATCACTTTTGCAAGAGTGTGCGGTGGTATGGCCTGTATCTCATTTGTGATGGCGGCCTTCAATTCTTGCAAGGTCGTTGGGTTATTTCTGTAGACCCTACTCTTTAAATATCCCCAGAGATAATAATCTAAGGGAGAAAAATCCGGAGACCTTGCGGGCCATTCAACGTCTCCAAATCTTGAGATTAACTTGCCTGGAAACGTTTGACGCAAAACTGCCATGCAGTTCCTCGTGGTATGGCAGGTAGCTCCGTCTTGTTGGAACCAGTGGTTTTCTAGACAAAGATCTCTTAATTTAGGAATAAGGAAATCGGTCAACATTTTTTCGTAGCGATCACCATTTACAGTGACCGTGTTTCCGGTGGAATCCTCGAAAAAGTATGGCCCTATGATCTGAGATGCAGTAAGACCACACCAAATAGTTACACGCTGACTATGCAACGGGACTTCGGTAATATTCAATGGATTTTCTGTTGCCCAGAAACGACAATTTTGTTTGTTTACAGTTCCATTCAAGTGAAAATGGGCTTCGTTTGACATAATCAAAGTTGCTAGAAAATTGGTGGTGTCATTTACCTTCTGTTGGATCCATTGACAGAATTGTCGTCTTCGTGCGAAATCTCCATCGTTTAGTTGTTGCACTGTTTGAATTTTATATGGAAAGAGCATTAAATTTTGCTTGAATATACGGTGTGTTGTTCCATATCCAACTCCTAACAGCTGAGAAGCACGTCTGATGCTTATGTTAGGATTATCCTGTACAATTTCATGAGTTCTGTTAATGGTTAATGATCTCGTCTATCCTTGCTGTGCGCACTCTTCCAGTTGGTTTTCTTTTTCCAATGCTGCCAGTTAGGGAAAAATTTCTGACACACCGACGGATTACTTTCTTAGAAGGTGATTTTGACATCTGAAAATTTGTCTTGAAAGATCTTTGAGCTGAAACTACACTTCCATGCTCATAATATTGCTCAGTTATGAAACGCAGCTGTTCCACAGTCCATGCAGTCATCTTGAAGGGTTAGTTTTAACTAACATTTTTATTTTGTTTTGTATCTTATCTTGTCTTGTATTGTCAAAACCTATACAATCCTGTACAAACTTGTAACTATCCTCTTTCGAATGATGCGTATGATTTTATAAAAGGACTTATACTTTAAGAGTTACAGGGGTTTCTTTTGGGTCCCATTTCTCTGGATCACCCTTTACATAGACCGTTTCAAATGCGATCCGTTGCAAGTCGCAACTACGATCGCACCATTGTGCTTTACGGTGTTCAAGTACAATTTCATGCCTAACGGCACCTTATCCGTCGTTCACAGAGACAATCCCCGCAGTTATGAGCACAAGGCTATTTACTGGCTCATACACATACAGCAACAGACCGGAGTATACATAAAACACGCCCGCAACACGGGAGAAGTAACCATTAAGGTCAATGGTCGTGTTTTTTGGGTTGATTGTCTAAGCGAAGACCGTGCCACTGGTGAGAAGATTGTGTACGCCTTTAACGGTTGCTGGTGGCATGGATGCCCACGTCCTGAGTGTAGAATCGTAGGAGATATCCACGGTAGATCTCCTGCCGACAGTCTTGCATGGACCCGCACCCGCGATCAGCTTATAGGCACCCAGTTCACTCACAAGATCTTGTGGGAGCATGAGTATGATGCACGGATGGAGGCAGATGGACAGTACCGTGAACAGATAAACACGATCAAGCGTTCAATGGTGTTGGATCCTTTCAAATGCGGTGATAGCTTGTTTGGAGGGCGTACAAACCCATTCAAGCTATATTTTCCGCATACGGAGGCCGTGTTTGAAAAAACTATATAGGGCTATGGGTTGATTGCCTGATACCCTCATCTATTGGAAATTTCCAGCAGACTTCAGTCGAGAATTAACGACAAAAGCCCTATGTTTTTTCGTTAGCGAGTTATGTATATGTAGGTCTTCAAAGGACCTCTGTTTATTTTCCTTCGGTATTTGCGCTGCCTAATGGTAAAGAAAGGAATTGCCTTACTCGCTTCTATTTCGATGTAGGACGCGACGATCTTTTTCGATGTAGGGCCGTGGTACGATGGAGCTACACAATGAGTTGACCCGATGTAACTAATATAGGCAGTAACTCTTTAAACACCTGAAGGAACAGGCCTATCCTGCTTATAGTTATTAAGTTTTATATCAAGAGGACCTCACTCAGAACTTATAGGAAGACAAAGCACATCTTCCTTGCTTAAAGCATCGCTATCACAATAAGCAGCTTCGAGCGAGCCGCTTTCATATCGTTAGGAATCTGCTGATTTCGCAAAGGTCGTTGACTCCTCTCTCGATGTAATTTTCATGAGTCAGCAGTGGAGAATTTTGAACACAAAACAATAAATTTGGTTTTCTTGTCGTTATGCAGGCCCGATGCCTACAATGGGTTGTATGTACGTATGGCAATTATTTTCATTCCCAATAGGCTTGTCGCCAATCCCGAGGCAATTTTGTAGATATTTAATTCAATTAATTAATAATTTATATTTAATTAAGAAATAAAGGTACCACATACGATACCATGTTGTAAGCGTGTATAGTTTTTCCATACCGTGAAACTCCATTACTACGACTTCTGTTCTTTTTACCCCTACGTGATAAAAAACAATCCGTACCCCGTAGGTACACCTGAAAAACTGGTAGGACTAACCCTGCCCAACATCGAAGAGTTCTCATCAAATTTGAACAAGAACTATTTCGGTCTTTTCTTTCGTAGACGTGCTCCCCCCTCGCGATTTATATAAACATTTTTTTGAAGGATAAGGTAGAAGCATCAGGGTATCCCCGAGGGTATCGGCTTATATTCAGCGTTACCGTGACTATGAAATGATACAACTTGACCGTTCCCAAATTGTAAAGAACCCAGGCAGGCGCATTAGTGCAAAGTTGTGTCTAACTAGTCTTTGGGGAACATTTATACAAAATACAGGCAAGGGGAACGTTCACCTAGCCCAAAGTTATAATGAGATGTGGGATTATGCCAACGCTCCCAATTAAGAGGTCATGGAGATTGTGAATGTAGGTAATACGTACATAATAAAGTACATTCCGAATTGGCCTCTAGGGCGGAGGGTTCTGTACGCCGACACAGATAGTGTGATATTCACAGCGAGGGAGGGTGAATACATGCCGCCTATTGGTGAATTCCTCTGAGAGTTGACTGATGAGATCAAGGATGAGTATGGAGACATCGCATACACCGACTCTTTTGTCTCAACAGGGCCAGAAACTTATGAGGTACGGGTGATGGTGGGAGAGGATATGAAATATATCGTGAAGGCTTAGGGTATCACGCTTAACCATGCGAACCGATGGGTCATTAACTTTGACTCGATGAAGGATCTAGTGTGCTTGGAAGATGAGGGTGACCAACCGCCCCAACTGACTGTAGGGACCCACAATTTTCGGGCGCAGAAGCTGGGGGGCGTGAAGGAACTTAGGGGTACGAAGGTATGCCGTAACACCTATAGGAAACGTTACCAGGTGCCTGGTACCTATGATACCGTACCCTTTGGATACCATAATCCTTGATTGTTATATATATATATATATATATATATATATATGTGTGTGTGCGTATTTGCTAACAATATGTTTATTTTATTTATTACACGTATTTGTAAATACATATACCTTGAATAATTCGATGATATGTTTATTAAATAAATCGTGTTTTCAATTAGCGTTCCATTTTTTCCTTTGTGTGTGCGTATGTACAGGAAAAGTCCTGAGCTCCGCCTCCTGTATGATCGATCACTGGTCACGTGACTCCTGCTACTACATGGGCATATATCAACCCCTACGTGTTCAGTTAACCGCTGCAAGCCCTGGATCTCAGACGTGCATTTGAAGAAATCTCACGTAAACGAAAAATAGTGATGGCTACCTTTAATATTGCGTGCTCGACGTTTATGAAGTGGTATTCGGTAAAGTGTGAAGGTGCGGTGGATACTGAAAGACTCCCTATTCCACCCTCCTTTGATACTTTTAAGGCTACATTGAACTGTGTGAAGCTTGAGGAACAAGATTTTCAAATACTTTACGGCTATTCTGGCGAGAGCATTACAGGATTTCGTGATACAAACGATGTAATGGACTATGTTGTAGGACTAAACTGTTTAAAGCTTACATATACCGTGAAGTGGAAGAAACAACACGTGCAGAAGAAAAGCAACGGTTATGGTTAATGAGTCTTGTTGATGAGTGGTGTAACAAGCGTATTATATCATGTAAATCTTGTCATAATGGAGAATCTGAAGTATTTTTTCCACTACATCAATATATATCATGACGAGGTTTGTAGTGAGGTTGTGGCTAAAGGCCTGTGTGAGTTTTTAACAGAATTTAGAGAAGAGTATTGTCTACTAAGCAAAAAGAAAAATATGGGCACATGTTTCTCTCAAATAGTGCAGCGGATTGTGAATAAAATGTGATTAGTTCGTGGAAATGAACGAAAATGTCTGGTGCGCATTCTGGGGAGTGATAAAACATTCAAACCGACATTGCTCCATGTTTCGGAAAATTTCTCTAAACGAATGCCCAGTATAATGGGATACATGTATTCACATGATTCTTTCACGTTGGAACAACACCGTCCATGTTTCATCAACTTATGGTATGACTCACTCCTCTACACCTCCCGTCCAGCCGACCCGCCCACCTGCGACTCATAGTCATCTCAGAGCTTGAACCGACTGGACGTGCACTAGGGCGGATCGAAAATGAGGTTTTTAAACTTGTTTTCGAAATTCAAATATGGCTAGTGCGGAAAATATGTGGGTGCTATAGATAATGACTGTGCATAAATATTAGTCCTACGAAATTATATCTTCAGGTGCCACAAAGCCGTCGAAAAAAGTGAAATATAATGATTTTCTTATATTCTGCATTAGTACAATAACTGAAACTTACTTGTTATTATTATATATTAAGTGTTCCAATTACCAAAATAGTTACTGAATTACGCAGCTCTTAGTTTATTTAGATCAATGTTCTTTTGATTAATGATCTAAATAATCCAGAACTCACCACGAGGAGGTGGCTGCGTGTCGAGCTCCACCCATGCCCTCCCAACCACCCATCCTTGCGCATGTTTTTTTCTATTAACGTTTTATTTAAACTTTATATTCAGCTTTACTTTCGAATGATGGCATTTTTTTACGTGACTGAAGTGTTGATCTTATGAAGCCATCTCGCGCGTTCAATCCAAATACTTTTGATGATGCTTCAGTCACTAATTTTACCATTCTTTCTACTACTTGTGTATGACAAGGGAATTTCTCGAATGGAGGGGTACTCTTGTTTTCTATGAATTCTTCAATCTCATTTTCTGTCAGGTGTCTTGTCACAGGTGGTTCAGTGACAATGCATTTTTGCCAATTAATTAAATCAGTATAATCAGTAGCTTCAAATTGAATAACAGGTACTGTGAAACGCCTCACAACTTTTTCCTTGTTTGTTTGCCTCGCTTTCTTTATTCGCCTCCACGCTAATTCTCTTATGGCGCTGCGGTCATCATGAATCATTGATGCTAGAATATTTTCTGGATTTGCAAAAAATGCATTTCTTTGTATGACAGGGTTTACAATATCCTTTACTTCGTCATTCAGTGTTCTTGTTAGTTCAATAGTTTTGAAAACATGTTTTGAGCCATTGACAAAAGACGTACTTTGCTTAATAGAAAACCACATTGGGATGTAGACCTTCATTATAAAAGAAGCAATGTTCATGAGGTTCTCAGATGGACTTACAGTTGAAACGTATAGACGAAGCAAACGATTTGCTGTAGTCAGCCATCGTGAATGTGCCATTTTGCCTGGACTACGATGAGCAAGATCTGGAGAGCAATATCCCTTTGTTATGGCCTGATGAATATCAATTAGATATTTTTGGTCGGTGCTAAGATCTTCACAGTCTACAGTTGGTTCCTCAGCATCAATCCTTTCAAACTCGACAATAGGAAGACTCTCACAGTTCTCCAATTCCCTGCCAATAGGACCGGTGAATCCGCGGGGGCCAGATGTTTTTCCATCCAGCTTTGCAACTAAATGGCGTAATGGCAATTCATTGACATGGAGCTGGCACACTAAATGTTGAACTGGCTTCTTCAGCTTCAATTCTATAAGCCTTATAACGCCTCCCTTTTCTCCAGTGTTGACTGCTGCACCATCGCATCCAATGGCAACAAGGTTTTCCAGGTTCATGTCATTATTTCCAATATACTCAAACATTCCTTTACATATTTCTTCAGCTGATCCAGAATTCACAGAATAATGGCCCAAATAATCTGAACCAGGTTCTCTCACTAAAGTGATATGTTCTTCTGTTACCTTCTTCTGATATACTTTGGACTCTTTTTTTTCTTGGAAGAGTGTAGAATCTTTTCGACCATCAAAATAGATTCCTCTGATTGGGACCTGATTTTGATCTTTCATAATTTCTGATTTCTTCTTTTGTCTTTCTCTTCTGATTTTACTCCTATCCACTACTTCAGATGTATTGTCAATAGAAACTTTTCCAATATCTTGCAATACTGCACTAACAATGAATGCTGCAGCTCGATCTGAAACTGCAGTCCTGTCACAAGCAGTAGCCACTGAAGGTAGATTTGTAGTTTTCCTTTTCTTGAATAATTGTTCTTCAGGTTGTTCGAGCTTTCTCTTCGAGCTAACTGGCTCTGGAAATGTATCGTCTGATATTTCGCCAGATTCACTTTCACTATTTGATGTCGATGATGATAATTCAACATTTGTATCCTGCAATTTCTCCTGTGAAGATTCTTTGGTGAGCCTCACAGCTTCTTTTTGCTTTCTTAGCAACGTAGATGCTTTTTTCTTTGAGAGTGTAATATCTACTCTATCAATAAACAGTTTTCTTTCACTCCTTTGATCTAAGAGGAACGTCACTTCTTCCTTTGGAACCGTTTTTTCTTTGGGACAAGAACATTGTGTTAGTACTTTGCACTTGCACGCTGCAATGTCAAAAAGTTTCGTGTGTGCTTCTTTTTTGAACATATCAATCTTTGCTTTGTAAGCTTCAGAATTTTTTCTGCTTTGGTATGGCTTCATAATGACACGATACTTTTCGTGGTAGCTTCTGAACATTGTTTCAATTCGCCTGTCTGACAGAATTGGGACGGAAGCACTTTCCCAAATTGTTTTCAATTTATCAACAACTTGTTCTAATATTTGAGATATTGAAGGATCTTTATTAGTATTATGTTTCAAATCGTTTCTTACAAACAAGTAATATTTAAAAACTCCGTATGTAGGAAGATTCCTGTGCCACAAATCTTCCCCCATACCAAACATGGGGCACTCAGTTGAGGCCCTGGTTGATTTTGCACAAACTCGAGACATTTTGAAAGTATACAAATCTGAAAAAGAAAGAGCTAATATCAATTATACGTTAATTTCAGTTAATAGTACATGGCAAACTTAGGGCAACACAATACAGAAATGCAAAATTATAGAAATATAGTTTAGTACTATCTGAGTAACGCCAACAACAGAACACCCACCTGCTACGAGAGCGACAGCTACACTGAACCGAGGTACTCACGTGACAGCTGAGTGAGCTGACTATAGAAAACTGTTTTTAGAGAATAGAAACTTTTTTTAAAGGTTGACTGAGCTATTTTTATACAAGTGTGAATAAATTCTTGTCTATTGTGCATCGTGGACTCTTCTGTAATTATTGGTTAAAATCTGCTTTTTTCAATTTTTTTCAATATTGAAGGTCATTGTGGCACCTGAAGATATTAATGTTATGATTTTAAATTTATACCAGCTTATTTCCTCACTACTCCACACATTTTCCACACTAGCCAATTTGAAAATTCGAAAAATGAGTTTTTCACTCCGCCCTAACGTGCACTCCTCACAATAGAATACGATGAAGCTTCCTTTGAGCAGCATTCCCAATGTCGTATACGATGTGTCCGTAACAAAGTCGTTGCGTGTGTTCAGACGTAAAACCGGTGCCATTAACTATGTACTTGAAACGACTTGTAGACAAACAAACAAAAGGAATGTTATTTATTTAAGTGTTGAGGAGATGAATAGAATCTTCGTGGTAGTTGAGAAGTGGAATGAGGATCGTTATAAAATACCTGCAGGTGTGGTACAAGAGAACAGATTTGTGGTACCCCCTCATATGCCATTGTTTGTACGTTGTGTATAAATAACGATCAGCCATGTATTGATATACGGCTGATGTGGAAGAATGCGTCTGATAATAACGTTCTTGTCCCCACGCGAAACCAATTCATCCTCGACAGAATGTTTGAAATCGTCGGATTCGGCAAGATGAAGCATATATTAGATGCGCGTGTTACGGATATGATTTATTTTGATACAGTTCTTGAATACACATATACCGCTCTGCTCGACGGGTTTACCGAGTGTAGGACTGAACAAGGCGAGAATGGTCTAGAGCTGGATGCTTATTTAAAAGGTTTAGACTTCGAAATATCATGAACTTTGATACAAATGACTTGAGCAGTACAGTGCTGTGTTCGCCTACACTGTTCACCCTGAAGAATTGTCTTTTTATATAATGAACAGCTGTCGTTAGACTTAGAAGATTATTTCAACTGCCGCTTTGCATTGTGAAGATGAGTTCACGATTGAAAAGCTCGGATCGGTAAGAATAAACCCTCGATTGGAAAGGAGGGTTTATAAACTTGAATTGAATAATGATGTTGTGGTTAACGATGCCCTCTTTGTGTGTGCTTTTGATTGTATTCTGTCCGTGTTTAAAGATAACTTACCAACCGAATATAAAGGTGGCACAAAAATAGTTTTGAACGAAATGAAGGCCCTTTACATCGAGTATAGGCGTCCCTATAACTTGAGCGGTGAAATAATGTTAAATCTTATTTATTGCATAGTGCAAAGCAACAATGATTTAACTGTAGATTTGATCACGTGCGAGTTTAGTATTTTAGTTAAGCGCAGTAGAACATAAAGTGTATGTATTTTGATAGTTATATATTATTTTATTATATATATATATATATATATACATATATATATACATACATATATATATATATATATATATATATATACGTAATATATTCGTCCTTACAAATGTATTTCTTATTCTATTATTTTTTATTTTATATATAATCTTCGTTCAACGTGTGTATTTCTTAAACTATTAATATTTTTATTGTGTGTGTGTATATATATATATATATATATATATATATATATACAGGGGTTAGACAAAATAATATGAACACCCGCCGATTTCACCGGTTATCTTTACGGACTACTCAGACACAAAGTAAAGGGTCAAATGACTGGCAAACCTATTTAAATGCGTAACAGAGAGTGTATACGTCATGTTATAACCCTCACGTTGTTTTTACAGATCTGAGTGAATTATGAATTAGTAGTTATAAAAGACCTGTCAGACTTCCAAAGAGGGCAAATTGTCGGAGCGCGGATCGCTTGTGCATCGGTGACGAAAACCGCTCAGATGTTCAATGTATCCAGAGGAACTATCTCTATGGTCATGTCTGCGTACCAAAACCATGGAAAGACAAGCACCGACAAATGCAATAGTGGACGCAAGAAGCTGTGTGATCGAGACCGCCGGGTTCTAAAGCGCATTGTGACAAAGAACCATAAGACCACAGCTCCAAAAGTGACTGCAGAGCTTAACCAGCATCTTGCAAGCCCGGTATCGACCAGAACTGTACGTCGCGAGCTCCATGGAGCTGGATACCATGGGAGGGCTGTAATTGCCAAACCCTTCCTTTCGCACATCAACATTGAGCGGCGCAGAAAATGGTGTAATGACCATAAGAATTGGTCAATGGACCGGTGGAAGAATGTAGTCTACTCCGACGAATCCTCCTTTACGTTATTTCCATGTTCTGGTCGAGTTTACGTCTGGAGACAGCCTAAAGATGCTTATGACCCCGACTGCCTGACCCCAACCGTTAAGCATGGAGGCGGATCTCTGATGGTTTGGGCAGCAATATCGTGGAATACTCTTGGCCCAGCTGTAGTACTGCATGGTAGGGTTAACGCCCAGGTCTATCTGTCAATATTGGCTGTCCAGGTCCATCCCATGGTCCAAACGCTGTTTCCCAATGGCGGCGCCGTCTTCCAGGATGATAATGCACCAATCCACACTGCTGGGGTCGTTAAAAACTGGTTTGAAGAGCATGTTAGTGAAGTAGAACGCTTGGATTGGTCTCCACAATCCCCGGATCTTAACATTATCGAGCATCTGTGGTGTCAGTTGGAGCAGCAGGTCAGAAGCCGATTCCCACCGCCGGCGTCTTTGGAGGAACTGGAGCAGGGTTTGCTCGAAGAATGGCTCAGGATTCCTCTAGCCACTGTCCAAAAGCTGTATGAATCAATTCCCCGACGCATTGCAGCTGTTATTGCCGCTAAAGGAGGACCAACTCCATATTAAGAATAAAAACCGCCATTTATCGAGGTGTTCATATTATTTTGTCTAACCCCTGTATATATATATATATATATATATATATATATAGATATTCTTCGTTTGAGCAGTGTATTTCTTGTACTATTATTATTTTTATTTTATTTTTTGATTGTATATATTTCTCGTTCAACTTATATATTTCTTATACTATTATTATTTTTATTGTATATACACATATATATATATATATGTGTGTATATACATATATATATATATATGTTCTCGTTCAAACTGTGTAAAGAATGAACTGATTTGATTGTACATTTATTTTCTATATATTTCATGAAATTATTTCCAGTAATTCGTCTAAATAAACAGAATGATATAATGGTGTTTTATTTCATTCTTTTGGTTGTATATATAAACGATATTAATTAGATAAATAAATAAATAAATAAATAAATATATATATATATATATATATATATATATATATATATACACCAAATGGCTGGTTACGCCTTCTAAACCGATTGGCTGTTTAAGACTTCTAAGCCGACTGTCAAGAATATCTGCTTAAATTAAATAAATAGAGCAATCTGGCAACTCAAAAATAATAATAATATACACCTGAACAAGCCATTTACGCATTCTAAGCCAGATTAAGCTTTCTAAGCCAACTGGCTGATTAGGACCTTCTAAGCCAAGTGCAAAGGCCAAGAGCTTTATTATGCGTCTGGCGGAGCAAGGCGAAGGATGGTCTCTCTCCTCTCTCTCTTAGGTTAGGTTGATTCCCCCCAGCTTGTGGCAGCTGGGGGAAATCTCCCTTGCCTCTTCTTTTTTTTCTTTTTTTGGCACCCTCGGGGGTGGGGGTTTGCAACAAGGGGAGGGGGTCTTGCAACAAAGAGGAGGGGGGCTTGCAACAAGGGTGGGAAGGGGGAGCGGGTCTTGCAATAAGGAGGAAGGGGCCTGCAACAACGGTGGGAAGGGGGGTCTTGCAACAAGGGGAAAGATTAACATTTGCAACATTGCAACTGCAATTGCACTCTCCCATTTTGCGGTCATACTACTAACCAACTACCCGAGGAACTAAGGAACACGAGTGTTGTCGCGGTGGATATTTTCAAAAGAAGACTAGACGCCTGGCTCAGAACAATTCCAGATGAGCCGGGCGTATCTGTCTATGTGAGGTGGAGAGCACAAGAAACCAACTCTCTACTCCACCAGGCCAACTCAAGAGGAGGGACAACAAGCTTGACCTTCGTGAAACGAGGAATCATCAGCTATGGATCGGTTTCTGGGAAACTCACCGTGTGGCGCACCATACAAAACAAGAATAGAAAAAGTCACTATCGAGAAACTAGATTGGTTTATACAATTTTTAATTTAATGTAAATATTTAATTTGTATTAAATATTTATTAATATTAATGTATTATATTACTGTAAATACTTAATGTAAATTAAATATTTACATTAAATTAAATATTGTTTAAACCAATCTACTTTGTAGTAAATTTTTCTATTGTTGTTTTGTCTGGTGCGCCACACGATGAGTTTCGCTCTGTTTGACCAATTTATTTTACAACTTCTTTTGAATTTGTTTTTATTGCTTTTATGTAATTATTTATACTCTCATTTTTAGAAGAGCTGATGATGAATCAAGTTAGATTCGAAACGTGCTCCTGGAATAAATCCTTTATGCAATCGCCTTGGTCTTCATCTTCATATATATATATATATATACTGTATAGAAAACTATACCGGGTATCCCATTCGAAATGAATGAAACAACTTTGAAACATTATAATTTTTTATTGAATGATGCAAACAATGTAATATTCACACAGTAAATAGTCAATGTCATAAAGTTTCATATGATTTATGTGAATTATAATATTTAGATACAGTAGATACATTAGATACAGTGTGCATAGCATAATGTTTCCTTTTTTTAAGATCTTCACATGTTATATCAATTTGAAGCTTGTATGGATAGAGCTGCAGCCGCTTGTGCACGACTCTTTGCACAGTTGAACGAGGAATCTGCAGTTCGACACTGGCACGACGGATGGACTTTCTCGGGCTACTACCAAAGGCGCCGCGTATTCGTTCAACATCTTCCGATGTTGTTCGCCCTCCAGAGTGTTCCTTTAGAACACTGCCAGTCTCCTCAAATTTCTTGGTCCATGCATATAGGTCTCTTCTGGTAGGTGGTTCCTTGTGAAAGGTTGTACGGAATAGCCGTTGCACCAGAGTAGGTGACTTCAACTCAGCCATCTATAACACACATTTCTCTTTTTCTTGTGGGGTAAACATAATTCCATCTGAAACAAACAAAAAACATTATGACAAAACCTATGCATATGGTGTAGTAACTGGCAAAGTTTCAACATTCTCACATTAATATTTTAAAAATTACAGAGTTTCAAAGTTGTTTCATTTCGAATGGGACACCCGGTATTTATACTATACGAATATATGGAATGAATAAATGATGCAAACCTACAAGGAAAAAGAAAAATATTCCAAGACCTTTCGTGTATTCAGCAATACACGAAAGGATTTGGAATATTTTTTCTTTTTCCTTGTGGGTTTGCATCATATACTGTACCTTTTAAACGTTCCGCGCGGTGATTCTTCATCTCACGAAGGTCAAGCCTGCCCCTTGGTACTGGCAAATGTTTATTATATAAAACAGGCCTTATGGCTAATGGTAAAATTGAGTATTGTACTGTATGTTTAGATTTTGCAGTAATGCCTAGTATATTTGTTAAGCAGAAATAACAATCCGTTAAATGGTCTTTCGGCTCTCTCCACATCATCGGAACAGCAAACGGCATTTGAGGAGACCCATTTAGCCAGCCTGTCAGAAGTCTTAAACATGTAATACAGCATATATGAGGTGCCCACGTCTTGGCCTGATACCCTACCTTGTAACCAAAATAAAGTTCATATGTATACTTTTTTGACGAGAGGGGTGAAATTTCTCCTTTCAGATTTAAAAGTCAACTCTCCGCACACATAACAGAAACAGTTTGGATGATTTGACCCACTTACGTGGCATTCTGTCATGAAACAATACGAACGCACTGACACACAAAATGATTAAGAAAAACCACGAATAAAATGCACAATGTTCACTGAGCGAAATCAAGTGAGTAACTGACAAATGAAAGTCAACAGTGACGTGCAGCAACTTATAAGCAGAGGAGGAGCAAGGGTCAGACCCCGCCCCATTCCTATTCTGACTCAAATCCTAAGTAATGTAAATTCGTGTGTCACTCTAAAACTGCGGGGTGATAGAAAAATTCCGTTTTCATTTCCGTAATCATCGTAAAATAATTACATATACTTGTAGCTCAATAAAAATATCTATGTGACAAAAACTTTGTTGACCAGTGTAACTAGCGTTCATGATTACTGATCAAAAATTATAAAGCATTCTTCTTTATATATAAACTTATTCCTTTACAAAAGCTAACCTACGTAGCTCTAATATATCGTGTTTTAATTAATAATAAATTACATTTCTATTATACAAACACACCAAGAAAGATTATGAAATATTTACTCTTGTATATAAAATCATATTTTATCATATTTTACTAACTTAGGTAATTCTTGAGTTTATAGAGTTCATCCATCTGTTTTGGGTGTCACCATGAATATTTCATAGGGTTTATAAGCGGTTTATAAGCGGTACTGCAACAATGCAGCTAATACCAAGATGGCGCCGGGTCAACACAGTGGCGTCAGTCTATGCTATAAATGGCGCCTCCAGTCATATAAGCTCCTCGTATAGAGGTATGTCGCGCGACGGCAGCGACTCAGGCTCAGGCATCCCGTGTACATGGGGTGTAGCGACCCGGTAGGGGGTCCCGTACGCTAAATGTTAAAATGATGAACGCTTGAACTAACATTTCTTATTCTCCAAGCGTTTCAGGAGTCTTAACTCCTGTCTTCAGTGGTCATAACTAAATTGAATAAGCCGATTACATTCGAAAGTTAAAAAGGGAACCTTAAAATATTTACTGTACAGAATTTCTTTATATTATACAGTGCATATGTGATTTAAAATAAATAATTTATCAGCATACTGTTTTAGACCATGTACAGTCCTCTGCAGTAGTTCCGCTCCACCCTCTCCGAGGTGTGACAGCAACGCAGTCCCTCTTTCTCCCCCACCTTCACTCCCTCCCTCTCATCCTCCCCCTCTCAGGTATTGTTATAGTAATACTTTTATTTTTTGAAAACCAATGAGTGAATAAATATATTGTTCACTGTAGTTTTGGTGGTAATCCTAGGACGACTACGTATTTTATTCATGCATTATTCCAAAATTTAGGGAATAGAGTAGTTACGTTATTTCACAAACGTGGGATACTTTAAAAACTTTCAAACATAGGATTCTGATGTGGCCATGTATAGTTAAAATCTAACATAAGTTGTAGTATCGACTTTTCCCTCAGGCAATAACTGTTTAAAGTTCATGCATCATCAACAAATGATTATCCTGAAAAAAGTCTATCCATGGAGAGATAATGACAACATAATTCAATTTTTTATTACAAAAATGAACATGAATGAAGTAAATTTAAGGATTTTCTGAAGAACATACAAAACATAATGTTCAAATTATAAGGAACTGACAATTGTTCAAGTAAATAAGTATATAATTACTACGTACATCACAACCATAACATTATTGTACACAATTACTCAATACTTGGTCCATCCTCCATTATTATTAATGACCTCTCTTAGCCTATTTGGAACAGATGCCACGTGATTGTCGATGACTTGTGGGTTCGTGCGGAAGAGTTCCCACTCTGCCATGGTGTGTCCCAACAGGTGCTGAGATGTCCGCTCATGCCCAGGCTCCCAAGCGTTAACCACATTTGCCCACACATTTTCAATGGGGTTTAAGTCACACCCATTGGTGGGCCAGTTCAGCAGCTCGACATCTCGTTGTTCCTGAAACCACCGTCTGATTATCCTGGCAGAATGAACAGGGCAGTTATCCTGTAATATATACAGTATGTTAACTCTCCGTCTATAGCCTTGGGTGGTTCGACGTTGACGGGGGTTCTGGTTTGGTGGCAGCAACGGATTTTATCACTCTGGGGTAGCTGGTACCGTGTAGGGAATCGCAGTAGTTTCTTTTATACTACACTCCGAATTTTCTTGTAGTGGACCGGAGGATTCTGTGAAAACACTAAATTATCTGACGGATTCCACATTCTTCTTGTAGTTAGGGTGTCCCTACGTCCCAGTTTTCCATATTTTAAGAGTTTTTATTTACATACTATGCGAATGTGAAACTATAAGGTGTGTATTATTATATTTAATATTCATTTACTCTGTTAAAAAGTGTTTCAAAATAAGCCTATAAGCTATAGGGCATAGATCCGCCCCTGTCCCGGTTTTTCCAAGCACAAATCTAGACACCCTATTTGTATCGTATCGGGAATTATTTATTCTATTTTAACCCTCGAGCAGGCGCGCTGGTGCATAGAATGCACCATTTTTAGTAATTAAAGTTGTGGCAACACTGCTACATACTTGACATCTATTATCCTTTCTATAAAATTGAAATGATATATTGATTGAGCCACGCGCACTCTTAAGTAAAATTTTAAGGCGCGCCTCACGAGGGTTAAAACTAAGTTCTCTGGAGAAAGCAGGGCTCAAAGGAGAAGACAAAGAGATCCTCTGACTGAATTTTAATGCTTCTAAAATATTATTGGTAATACTTCAGCCTCTAGGTCAGCTCCAAATAATCAGAATGATAATTTGAAAAATTACAAGTTTATATACTAATAATTTGGTGACATCATTATTATTTAATGTTGGCCTGTTTTGTTTTTTATTCTCAATAGGCTGAATTTTTTTTGCAAAATATTTGAAAATAAGGGTAAATTTTGGTTATGACAGCATACTGGCAGGTAAGCAAGATATTTGAAGATGAAGTTATATTTTTCTTTTAAACAGCATATTGACAAATCTGATGTTATGATTTGCCGAGTTAACTAAAAATGGAAATTGAAATATACATTTTATTATTAATTAAAATTGAACATGCATATGAGCCAAAATTAAGTGCTTAAAATTAAAAATTAAGTGTTGATTTTAAGTTTTGGCAAGTTGTGACTTCATCTTTTACAACTAAGAGAGAATGTATAAAAAAAATTAATATTGCAGAATTTAACACAACTACATGATTAAGCTTAATCTAAAAAATGATTAGGTAATTTAAAAAGAAATAATTCAAAATTTATTTAGCAAAAACAAAATAGAAAGAAAATTAAAATTTTTCCAAACTTGCATTTTATATAGTTAGAGTGTCACACGAGTTTGGATTTTATATGTAAAAATGAATGTTAGAATTATTAATTTTTACATATACGGTATATTAATATATATTAATTAATATATTTCCTTCGAATTTGGGGATCATTCGTGATGCAATACTTTTTGTCATATCGTTATTCGATATTAACACTTACAAATAAGTTTGTATTCCTGTACATTATAATGATTAATTTCAGCTATTGTGCGATTACATCTAGACGGCTTGATCTCGTAATATCGTCGTTTTTTGGCGTATTATTTAAAAGAGAATTAACATTATACACGAACATTTTCGGTAGCTATTAATATATTTTTGAGTATTTATAGAGGAAGGTTTCTTAAAAATTAAATGCGTGAGTGATGAGTGAGTCAGTTATTATGTAAAAGAGAATGAATTTGGAGGGGAAGGTAAAAAGGAAAGAAGCAAAAACACAAATGACAGTAGTTGATAGGGTGGGAGGAATGAGAGATATGGGAGGAGGCAGGGTATAAAATAAGCGTGCAGTGTTCCCAAAATGTACAGTGTTCATTGTAACTTGTGTAGTGTTCATGCTGATTTTGTGCAGTTAAAAAATATCTAAAATAATATTACTTAGATTATTTCAGGATGAACACTACACAAATTACAATGAACACTGTACATTTTGGGAACACTGCACGCTTATTTTATACCCTGGGAGGAGATAATAGTCTCGGAGCAGGAGGGGGCGAAAGAGAAGGGTCATGTGGTCGTATGAAGTAAAGGAAGGAAAGAAAAAAGGAAAATAAGAATGAAGGTAAATCGAAAGAAAATAACAAGGAGGCAGGAGAGAGAGAGAGAGAAAGAGAGAGAGAGGAGGTGGGGATAGCGAAAGGAGAGGGGAAAGACAATAGGGAAGGAGATAGCAAGAGGGAGAGGAGGAGAGGGAGGAAGTGAGGGTGGGGGAGAAAGAGGGACTGCTTTGCTTCCAAAACTCGGAGAGGATGGCGCGAAACTATTGCAGGAGACTGTACATAATTATATTAGATAGTTTACATGTAATTACATGGAGGACAAAAAGTACAGCGATTCAGTGATATTAAGTATGCAATAATTAGTAGGATGATAAAATATGGTACGTAATAAACAATAATCATCCTATATGAGGTATTACGTTATATCCGCTGTGCGGTACTGAAAACTTTACAGAGGCTATTCGACTAAGATGAAAGTTTGTATAAGTGTGTAGGCTGTATAACAAAGTAGCTTATACGACACTGCAAAACGTTGTGGGTCAAGTGAGTTAAGCGTATGCAGGAGGGTTGGGGACACTGAATTTAAGTATGCGTACCTGTAGAGCGCAAAGGCTTCCAACCAACACTTTCAGTGAGTTTATAATTGACTGAAACAATGATGTTTTCCGAGGCCTGCCTAATGACGGACTGTTTGAAACTTCATCTATTAACCGTTCGAGGAATGAAAAACCATTAAAATGTTTTTAAGGCTTCTCACGGTTAATTGACGCAGGTGTAAGAGAGGACCTTCGTCATCGCTTTCGACTGGTTGTAATCTTATACGGGGTAAAGTCCAACTCTGAGGGAGAGAACAAAGACTTTTATGTAGTGTTTCAACGCAGTTGCTAGAAAACCTCCGTCAGAAAAGTATGTTCCTGACGACGGTGCTAAATTTAATATGTATATATATATATAATATATATATATATATATATATATATATATATATGGGAATGAACTCAGAATGGTTCCCTGAGGTTTTTTATGATACACACAGACCGTGCATGGAACAAGGATCTCTTCTAGGATAATTAAATCCACTATAGTCCGAATAAGTAATGGTAAATGACAAATACTATAGTTTTTTCTTTTTCATGATGCTAGCCCGACGTGGGCAACGGGTCACTCGCAAAGAGGTCCCAAAAATATAGCTTCCCTCACCAGCTATCTGCAAAGCAGATAGGATCCAGCTTTGGGACAGGATCTAGGGCTGGATCCTATCTGCTTTGCAGATAGCTGGTGAAGGAAGCTATATTTTTGGGACCTCTTTGCGAGTGACCCGTTGCCCGCGTCGGGCTAGTATCATGAAAAAGAAAAACTATGGTATTTGTCATTTACCATTACTTATTCGGACTATAGTGGATTTAATTATCCTAGAGGAGTTCCTTGTTCTATGCACGGTCTGTGTGTATCATATATATATATATATATACAGAGAGAGAGAGGTATTGGCTTTCCTTTATAAGGCATTCTTTCGGACGCTGTTGTTCTTTTAATGCCGATATATATATTTGTTGGGCCGATACAACAGTTCTCACAATTGTTATAGTTCTCAATATGTTTTCTTCTGTCTTCTGCTGAAGTACAGTTATAGTGACGCGGTGGCATTCTAATGTTCCAGCTCAGTCACCTTGGAAAAATCTGGTTAATCGAGCATAGGTAATTCGAAGAAAACTCGTGTTACACTTATTTCTTTGGATTAGTCCACGTTGCAGAAAATGGTTGGTTGACGTAGTTGTGTTAGTATTATCCCTGCAAAAATGTAGATTGCAAATGAATTAAATGCAACATGATCAATAATGAGAGGGCAGGGGGTTAGACCGTCCAAGGTGGGAGAAGGGGGTATGCAAAAAGGGGAGAAGGGGTTAGACCCCAAAGGGGGTATGCATGAAGGGGAGTGGAGTAACCTAATCTGAAGGAGAGTGGGGGGTTGAAGAGGGCCAGGGGGATAGACTCTCCTAACAAGGATAATAAAGAGAGGAGGAGAGAAAGCTGGCATGTCTTTAGTATCACAACCAGTTACCTTAGAAGGCGTAATCAGCCAATCATTTTGGCGTAGTGTATACATATAAAAATTAATGTACAAGAATGTACAGGCAAGCCAACTGTCAGCCAGGAGAGAGTGCAAGTATGTAGAGGAAGCCAGTTGGCAGCGCCAATACCTGCCAGCGGCAAGAATGATGGCGTAGTGTATACATGTGCAGTATATTTATTTATCTAGCTCCGAATCGGAGAATTAAAACACACATCGCTCTGTCTCAAAAATAGCCAAGCACACACGCACACTGTATCGTGTATATATATATATATATATATATATATATATATATATATATACCCATCAATACAGTTATTTCCTTCTACGTACGTATAAAGAATTAAAACGCACATCACTCTCTCATAAATAGCAAAGCACACACACACACACATTGTATCGTTTCTATATATATATATATATATATATATATATATATATATATAAAGGCATAATTACACAGGCCTTCGATGGTTTTGTTGTCCGAAATATTTTATCACTTATATAGTAATTTTTGCACGCTGATTCCGAAAGTAATATTCATTTTTCGCCATCACGTACAGATTTTTCACAAAATGTCATATTTCATAATACATATGCAAGTAATTTTCATTAAAATTGACTCAATTAAATTTTGATTAAAAACTACTGCCTATAAATGCTTCCAGATCAGAAGTGACATTATAGCGTCTTCTAGAACATTAGAGAAACGCACCGCTAGTATATAAGTGAGCGACAAGCCAAGAAATAAATTGAAATAAATAATATTTATTTATGTTGTTGTTTTTTCGCTTCCAGTTTGCAGAAAATCCTTACGTGATAGAAAAAATGGACACCTTATTCGAAATCAGCGTAGTTGAATTATATAAAATCAGTTAGTTTTAAGAAAACAACTCTTACAAAGTTCTCATTCGCAGGCCTGTGTTTTTTAACATACGCATCAACAATATCGTTTATATATATATATATATATATATATATATATATATATATATATATATAGACAGTAGAGAAGACTTATATTAAACGCAAAAACAGGAATAATTATTTAACATACGCATCAAAAATAATACAGCTAGTACAAAAGAAATAAATATATATATATATTTATTCAGCACGGGGAATATACCGGGTGTCCCATTCGGAATGAAACAACTTTGAAACTCTGTAATTTTTAAAGTATTAATGTGAGAATGTTGAAACTTTGTCAGTTACTACACCATATCCATAATTTTTGTCATAATGTTTTTTGTTTGTTTCAGATGGAATTATGTTTACCCCACAAGAAAAAGAGAAATGTGTGTTATAGATGGCTGAGTTGAAGTCACCTACTCTGGTGCAACGGCTATTCCGTACAACCTTTCACAAGGAACCACCTACCAGAAGAGACCTATATGCATGGACCAAGAAATTTGAGGAGACTGGCAGTGTTCTAAAGGAACACTCTGGAGGGCGAACAAGATCGGAAGATGTTGAACGAATACGCGGCGCCTTTGGTAGTAGCCCGAGAAAGTCCATCCATCGTGCCAGTGTCGAACTGCAGATTCCTCGTTCAACTGTGCAAAGAGTCGTGCACAAGCGGCTGCAGCTCTTTCCATATAAGCTTCAGATTGTTCAGCATATAACATGTGAAGATCTTAACAAAAGGAAACATTATGCTATGCACAATGTACCTAATGTATGTAATATATCTAAATGTTATAATTCACATAATCATATGAAACTTTATGACATTGACTATTTACTGTGTGAATATTACATTGTTTGCTTCATTCAATAAAAAATTATAAGGTTTCAAAGTTGTTTCATTTCGAATGGGACACCCGGTATATTAAATACGCCAGCTGGCAGCGCCAGGAATGACGGTGTAATCTATACATATATATATATCCAGCACCAAATCGGGAAATATATATTAAATAAATATACAATAAAAAATAATACAGCTAGTACAGAAGAAGTCTATATACAATACACGTTTAATATATATACACGCATCCAAAATACACACATATACGCCTCAAAAATAATACAGATAGTGCCAAAGAATTCTATATACCGGATGTCAGTTTTTCGACATCTGCGGATGCGGATATTTAGTTAATCTATCAATATAATATAGAATTATGAATATGTGACATAATTTTTTCAAATTTCGTGATATTACTATTATGGCAGGTAATGCATAAGAATTAAAATTAATATTAATGTTTATGATAAAAATAATAACTTTCTCAAGAGTTTCAGCCACAGAAAATTGAATGAAACAAGTTTCATTCAATTTTCTGTGTTACCAGGTATTTATATTTTGAGGTTTATATATTTGTTTGTTTATTAATAATTAATTAATACTTTACATGAAATGTGCATGACTGGGCCTTAAAGCTACTTTATAAGCTAATTTAATTGTAAATTGAATAATTTATTAGAGGTAATATCCGCATAACATCCGCAGTCAGAAGTGCGGATGCGGATGTTAAAACTGATGCAGATATCCGGTCCACCACTAATATGTATACACCATCAAAATACACATTTTAAGTTCCACCACGCTTAAATAAAATACTAAACTCGCACGTAATCGAGTCCACAGTTACATCCTCATTGCTTTGGACTCCACAATAAATACGATTTAACATTAATTCACCAGTCAAAGTATGTGGATATCTATATTCAATATAAAAGGCTTTCAACTTGTTTAACACTATTTTTGTACCCACTTAACAAATGGGAGTCAAACTACACGCTCTTTAAACGCAGAAAGAATACAATCAAAAAGCACGCTCAAAGATGACATCGTTTGCCACAACATTATCATTAAATTCCAGTTTATAAACACTCCTTTCCAAAAGGGGGTTTGGAAAGGAGTGCCCACAACTGCGTGCAGACAACTGCAGTGGTGACAACTGCGTCTTATATAAAAAAAATAGTTCTTCAGGGATCAACAGTGAAGGTGAGTTCAGGCCTGAACCGCTCAAGTCCTTTGTACCAAAGTTCATATTTCGAGGAGTCCGTGCCTTCTAAATACCCATCCAGTTTCAAATCATTCTCGCCTTGTTCTTCCCTACACTTGGTAAAATCATCGAGCAGGATGGTGTACACGTATTCAAGCACCGTGTCAAAATAACGCATATCAGCAACACGTGCGTCTAATATAGGTTTTAGTTTGCGAAAGCCGACGACCTCAAACATTCTGTTCAGAATAAAACGGTTTCACGTGGGAATAAGGGCGTTATTGTCAGCAGCATTCTTCACCATCAGCCGTATCTCAACGCATGGTTGGTTTGTATCACGATTTATGCACAGCGTACAAATAATGGCGTATGAAGGTGCATCACTACTCTGTTCTTTTTTTGTGCCTACACCTCCATGTACTTTCTAACGGTCCTCACCCCACTTCTCACCCACCACGAAGATTCTGTTCATCTCCTCAACACTTAAATAAATAACATTCCGTTTACCAGAGTTTGACTCTACATATCGTTTCAAGTACATAATTAATAGCGCCGGTATTACGCCTGAAAACACGCATTGACTTCAACACGGACACATCGTATACTGCATTGAGGATACAGCTTAACGGAAGCTCCACCTTTTATTAGTTTTCTATTGTGAGGAGAGCATGTCCAGTCGGTTCAAACTCTGAAGTGACTATGAGCCGCCGGTGCGCTATTTGGCTTGGAGGGAGGTGTGGGGGAATGAGACATGCCAAGCGTTAGTGATTCGTGTACGGGTTTGTTCCAACATGAAAGAACGAAGGTGCTTTGGTGAATCAACCGAATATTTTATCCCACTATACCGGGTAGGTGTATAGAGAATTTTTCCATCTGCGATACATGAAGTAATATGTCTTTAATGTTCTATCACACAAACTTCCCGGAACGCGCTCCATACATCTTCGTTCAGGGGTATTCAACATTGTATTTTCTCGAACTATGCACATTTATCAACACTCCGGCGATCTATTTGAGAGAAACATATGTCCATAATTATCCTTTATGTTTAACAAACAATACTCATCCCTAAGCTCTATTAAAAATTCGCAGAAGCCTTTAGCTACAACTTCGCTGCAAACCTCATCATGATATATAGGGATGTAGTGGTAGAAATATATCAAACTGACTATAATCACAAGATTTACATTCTCCATCGCAGTACGCGTACTCGGTATGATGTAACATGACATAATACCTCTTGTCACACCAATCATCAACAAGGTTCACAACCCACACCCGCTATTTCTCTTCTGCACGTGTTGATTCTTTCACTTCGCGGTGCAGGTGTTCCTTTACGCAATTTAATCCTCCAACATAGTCCATTACATCGTTTGAGCCACGAAAGCCCACAATGCACTCAACAGAATATCCGTAGAGTATTTGGACATCTTGCTCCTCACGTTTTGCACGATTCAATGAGGCCTTAAAAACTTCAAAAGAGGGATGACTTGGGATTCTTTGAGTGTTCACCACATCTGTAGCCTTTATCGAGTACCACTTCATGAATGTAGAGCACGCAATATCAAAGGTATCCATCACTATTTTCCGTCTACGCGAGAATTCTTCAACAGGTAAAATACACGTCTGAGAACCAGGGCTTGCTGAGGTCAACTGAACACGCAGGGTGGAAATATGACCCGACTAGTAGGAGGAGTCACGTGACCCCTTTGAGTGGACTACACCATACAATGGGCGGTGCTTAGATTTTTCCTGTACACACACACACAAAGGAGAAAATTAAACGCTAATTGAAACATGATTTATTTTAAATAAAAAATAAATAAACTGTAAAATATCGTCAACAAGTAAATATCATAGTCTCTAATTCATGATTAGAGAGAGAGAGAGAGAGAGGCCTACGGATCACCATTTGATGTGGCCAAAAAAGTAGGCTTACTATAATTAATGAAATATATTGAAATGAATAATTAGGGGTCACCAGTTTGGAAAAACAGCCCAAACAAACAATATTTACTAAGGAGAGAAAAATTACTTTGCTGTTTTGTATTTAATTAGAAAAATAAATGAATTATTTGTTTACAGTGATTAACAGTTCTATAACGGTATTTATACTATATTATAAACGACTGATTCTTAGGAATAAGAAATGGTTACACAGTATAATCGTTAAGTAAGTACAAGTTAAGTAAGTATAATCGTTAATAAGTAAACTAATTTAGGTAGGCTAATGAGATATGCAGCGATGAACACAGAATAAGTAATTAAGCCAATAATAACTGAAATAATGAAAGTACGGTATGGTACAGTAAATGGATTAGGTCAGTAAAAATGAAATGCATAAAGTAGCAAATAAACAATCGGATACAAATAGAGTAAGATAATTGAATACGGTAAAATAATTGTACAGGCCTGGTGCAGTCGTAATGAAAGAGTTAGTTTGCCGGTTGTTTGCGTACACTTTTGGGTATAGCCTATTTGCTAGGCTGAGGTTACGCTATGTAGGTTATGCGAGAATTGCTAACACGAAGGCAGGTAGGCTTGTGGCTTGTAGCCTACTAGAAGGTTTACGGAGCTGGGCTTCGAAGGATTGCTTCTGCAGGCGAACTGGCCTTACCTGCGAGAGGATGAGTGTTGACGGCCGGTAGAAACTTGTTGAAAAGGAGGCCAACGGAAACTCCTGCAGTAGTGATGTTGCTTCTTGCAGGATGAAATTGTATAGGGCCTTACTTGATGATAGACTTGGTGTATGCTCGACCGCAGCCTTGAAGGAACAGCGGGCCGTTCTCCGGTGAAGGAGGCCGGAGAGCGGGTGGTGTGACGAGTGGTGTTACTGACGAAGGCGCTGAGAGAGACGTAACGACATAAACGAAAACATGGCAAGTGAGTGTGATTTGAGAAAGAAATCGCATTTTATAGGCCTTGTGACGTCCTTTGGTGTTTTTTTCTGGAAATACCACAAAATCTGTTTCCTCCGTGGGCCTGTTTCATGCCCACTTGTATAGCCTTTGTTTTGGTTCCATGATGTTTGAAAACGGCGAGAAAATGAATTTCCGGTTGGTCTCTACCTATACTGTATGTATATATATATATATATATATAACATTCATGCACCGTGGTCCCCAAAGGGAACAGTGTCGTAAGTGCCAGGCACTTGGTATCGTTTCCAGTAAGTGTTACAACAAACCTTCGTACCCCTAAGTTCCTTCACGCCACGTAATTTCTGTGCCTGGAAGTTGAGTTCCTACAACCAGGTGGGGCGGTTGGTCTCCCTCATTTCCATCATCTTCTAAGTTCACTAGCTAGCTCTTTGAGCGAATCAAAGCTGACGATCTGGCGGTTGGCATGGTTAAGCGTGATGCCTTCAGCCTTCATGATGTACTTGTACTGCTCCCCCACCCTCACGCGTACCCCATAAGTTTTTGGCCCTGTTGAGGCGTAGGTGATGCCTCCATACTCATCCTTCATCACGTCAGTTATCTCTCCAAGGAATTCCCCAATATGAGGCATATATTCATCTTCCCTCTCCGTGAATATCACACTATCTGTATGTGCGTACAGAACCCGTCGCCCGAGAGAATGCAACAGATGCTGTAGTTTGATACGTGCGTATGCTGTCGTGAAACTGGCTACAGGTCTGTTTGTGACACGTGATATATCTGTAGCTAATTCGGTTCTGTTGTACCTTATTATGTACGTATTACCCACATTCACGATTTCCATGAATTTCTTATCGTTGGCGTTTGCATAATCCTAGACTTCAATATAACTTTGAGCTAGATGTACATTCCCCTTGTCTGTATTCTTAGCAAACTTGCCCCAAAGTCTATTTAGGCACAATTTTGCACTAAAGCGCTTGCCAGGGTTCCTCACAATTTCGGTACGGTCAAGTTGTATCCCTTTACGATCACTGTAGCGTTGAATATACGATGATTTTTCATTTTCGGTCTGAACTCCTCGTGGGTATCCTAATGCTTCTACTTTATCCTTCAAAAATATATTTATATATGGTGTGAAAAGGTATTCTGTACCCGTGGCGAATGGCTAGGGAGCTCAGGACTTGTATACACCTCTGATCTTCCTCTGGGTGATTGTGCGATTACAGTCCCATAGTTCTCCTCTGCGCACTTCACACACAGAGGGAACATGAGTTTGTGGTCTATAACAACTAGCAAGATTGGTATCCATAAATCGCGAGGAGGAAGTATATGTACGAAAGAAAGTCCAAAGTACCTCTCACTCAAATTAACTAAGAACTCTTGGATGGTAGGCATGGCGGGACCCACGAGTTTTTCGGGTGCACCTACGGAGTACGGATTGTTCTTCATCACGTGAAGCTATAATGAGCAGAAATCGTAGTAGTGAAGCTTCACCCCTTCCGTAGGCGGAAAGTATAGTTTGAAGGGGTTTGGACGACCTCCAAACAAGTTGTCACCGCATTTGAGGGGTTCCACAACCATTGCACGTTTGATAGCCCTTATTTCTTTGCGATACTGCTCATCGGACTCCATTCAGATATCATATTCATGCTCTTACAAAACCTTGTGAGTGAACTGGGAACTTAGAAGCTGGTCGCGGGTACGGGTCCATGTGAAGTTATCGGTGGGAGATCTCCCATGGGCATCTCCTGTGACGCCGCAGTCTGGACGTGGGCATCAATGCCACCATCAGCCGTTATAGGAGTACACCGATTTCTCGCCAGTGGTTGGGTTCTCACTTAAGCCATCCACCCAAAAAACACGGCCATTGACCTTGATTGCCACTTCTCCCGTGTTGCGCGCGTGCTTTATATACACGTCTGTCTGCTGCTGTATTCGAGTGAGCCAGTAAATAGCCTTATAACCATAACTACGGGGACGTTTTGGGGGATGATTGAAAGTGTGTTTTTAGGTATGAAGTTATTCTTGAATACGGTAAAACACAATGATGCTATCGTGGTTGCTGCTTGTAGCAGATCACAGTTGAAGCGCGTTATGTACATCCTTCTAAAGACTTGGAAGCATACTCGAAGTACGCGTACATCATTTACAAAATAACATTCACATTCATACGCTATATTGTAAGGATTAACTTCATTAAACCTGTTGTAGTAGAGATCAAAATCGTCACGCTCGCTTGTGCTCATACATTCATAGTTAAAGTAATAAATGCAAAAAACTTCACTTTTTTCTACGTGAAGGTCAAAATATGAAAAAAACCCACTCTAATAGACAGAGTTTATTTCCACAACAGTTTCGACGTCCACTGGCATCCTCCTCGGGTGGATACAGAAACACGAATGAACCATAAGAAGAGGGAAAAACAGTCCAGGGACCGACCGTTAAGAAATTCGCACCTAGGTTAGATCCCATTCTCCCGACACCGGAAGGGCATTTTCATTAAGTACATTCGCACAAATTTAAAACTATCTTCCTGTTCTAAACATACAGATTCTATTATTTTTTATTTTTACATAATTATTACATTTATTATTAAATTTATTACATTTAATATTGCATAATTATTGCACAATTTCTGAAAGTGTGACGGACGGACGGACGGACAGACAGACGGACAGCTCTCTTATTATAGTATAGAAGATTATAGATATGATTATCTGAGAAACATAACGTGCAAACAAGGGTTTAGCAATTCAGAAGATCGAAGATATTATGCACCTTTATTTTACTGATTCACTACATGAAAATTTAAAACACAAGAAAACGTCGAAACAAACAGAAACGAAATGCCTATTAGATCTCAAATAATTTAATCAACGACAAAAATAGATATCGAAACAACTTTTATCCTGATATAAACTATAAAAAGAACATAGACAATAAATAGCCTATTTTCAACAACTTTTATCCATATAGAAATTAAGTTCATGACTCCAGAGGAGATTATTTCCAAAAGTAGATTTTCGGAAGGTATTACGAGACTCCTCCTAATGTCTCAACAGCAACCGGAGGCAAGGATAGTCAGCTTATTCTCCGGATGGTCCCAAGCCCGGATAAAGAGGGAGGGTTGGTGTCAGGAAGGGCATCCGGCCGTAAAAACCCACGCCACAACCAAATGAGATGAGTCAAGAATGGAGGCGACTCATCTTTAAACAGCGACCCCATATAAAAATGGGATTAATTATGTTGAGGAAGAAGAAGAATGTTGCATAATTATTTATTACAGAAATTATAAATTTATTATTACATTGGTTATTACATTGTTGTTTATTATACAGAACTTACAAACCGAAAAACGAATGAAAAAGTCGATTAGGAAACAATCCAGAGACCATTGAGAAATTCGCACCTAGGTTAGATACCGTTCTCCCGACACCGGAAGGGCATTTTATTACAGGGTCCGCTTATAAGAACACTCCCACAAATTAAAACTATCTTCTTGTTCTATACATACAGATTCTAATATTTTGACATAATTACTGCATTTACATTTTTTTTAACATTTATTATTACCTTTACCCTAATTATTAAATTTATAATATTACCTTTATTATTACATCTGTTGCATTTATATTTATTTCCACATTTATTACTTCCATTATTACATTTACTAAAAGCGAGTAAGGAAACAATCCAATCCAGAGACATTTAAGAAATTCACACTTAGGTTCGAACACGTTCCCACGACTCCGTAAGGGATTTTTTGACCAAGAATCTCATTAAAGGGTCTAACTTATAAGTACCTTCGCACAAATTAAAATTACCTACTTTTTCTATACACACAGATTCTATTATTTTTCTTTTGACATAATTATTACATTTATAAAGTACCTTACTTGATTCCCAATCAATAGCATGATTATTTTGGCTGGCGTGATAAAAAATGGAATTATTAGTATTACAACTTCTGAAGGCATATTTGTGTTCTTTAATACGGGTTTCAATATTTCTTCCAGTTTCTCCCACGTATACTAAATCACAACTTTTACAGGGAATGCTGTAGACACAGGCTTGTTCCGGTTTTGCAACGTTATTCCTAACCAATTTACTTTTCACGGTAGACGAATATTTGAACGCCAAAGCAAACTTAAAATCTTTCGTCAACGGTTTTACTCTTTCTAAGCCAGCAATGTAAGGCAAACTCACATTGTTTTTGCGCGAATGTACTTAATGAAAATGCCCTTCCGGTGTCGGGAGAATGGGATCTAACCTAGGTGCGAATTTCTTAACGGTCGGTCCCTGGACTGTTTTTCCCTCTTGTTTTGGTTCATTCGTGTTTCTGTATCCACCAGAGGAGGATGCCAGTGGGCGTCGAAACTGTTGTGGAAATAAACTCTGTCTATTAGAGTGGGTTTTTATTTTCATAGTTAAAGTAATGTTTAGGGGTGGTGGACCTACATAATTTAAAATGTCGTGCGTGAGGAATGTGTAAGGGAAGTACTCTTTTGAAACTTCGGCGTCTACCCCCATCACCTTGGGTATCCTGGCTAATTTACAAAGTGTGAACGACAGGGTTCTTTAAACTGAAGATTTCCCCTTATCTGCATCTGAATAAGTTTGTTCCCTCTTTTCAAGGGATCACCCGTGAATATCTCTGAGGACTCATGCTCAAGCAGCTCCTTATAAAAGAACTGAGTGTCAAATTTTGCAGCGTTATGGGCAAGAATATACACACTCATTTTTTTAACGAGTCCGCTAGCTTGACAATATAATTCACAAACAGTTTCACCGGGGAATCTCTTGGAGACACCTTAAACATGTTTGTCCGCTTACCACATTTGCGGCATTCATCACACTCAATGTTCATACATTCATCACAAATAGTCTGACTTACGAGTAAATGAAGGATAACCTCTTTTGTTTCGGGGTTTGTGTAAGTTTGTGTCATAATACACGTTTATACAGAGCTTATTTTTAGGTTTGGCACCTTTCATATGACATACTGTACGTACTTTACACCGTCCGCCTTATATTCTTCATGGCATGTAGAACAATGAATTTCATCGCATTTGTGCTCGAATTTCCCCCAGCTGTCCATTGTACGAAACATACCACACTCACAAATCCTCATTTTCCTACACGTGCCATTCGATTTATGATGGGCAAAACAGACATTATTGAAAAACATGCGCTTACACTCGCGCTTCTCAGTTTCAACTACACGACATTCACACCTGGGACATTTACACCGGTTTCAAACCATGTGGCACTCCTCAATACTTCAACAGGTCATTCGTAAACTTGAGACAGCCCTTACACAAATCGTGATGTCTTCCATATTTTCAAATTTTATCATGAATCGCGTAAAGAGCCCTTATATTACGGATGGGTAGATACGTTGTCCCAGAGAAGCCTAAAATAAGTAGGGGCTTTGTACGTTCTCTCACGCTGCTTTTAAAAACATATCCAGTCCTACGGTTATCACCCAATCCAAACACAACTATACGTACACCCAGAACCTGCTCTACCCTTCGCAGCTCTTCAGGCTCCATATCACAGGCAAATTCAAGTCTACAGTCTGCAGCCAATTTACGTGCACGTTCTACTGCCGTAGGCCTCCAAATTTTTTGGGCTGCTGTATTTGCCACAGTAAACATATGAGCCAAGACTAATGCTATAAAGCCACATCCACGATCGAAAGCAGTGTGTCTTTTGTATATATGATAACTGTTAAAGTTAAAGGCGTTGCGTTGTAACCTACCTGCCGGAAGACATGATCTATATCAATCGTGAAATTCTCCAAATTAAGCTCGGTACCGCTTTGAGAGGCCTGCATTATACGTCCCAAAATGTACTCTACATCTTCGGCGGTCAGACGCCTGTTGGGTATTATCACCCAAAAATCGTTTTTATCACTATCATCTGACTGGAACCTGATTGCTCTGAAGTGTAAACTCCACAATACGTTCAACCATGCGCCGCAGTCCATTTTCGAAGCCGTTACTATATATGACTCGGTTGTCGATCCTGACTACGTATCGGTTTCTAGTCAGGGATAGGGTGGTGGTTACACTACCCACCAGTTCGAAAAATATGCTACTGTCTGCAGGTTGCTGCGTTGCTGTCGAGGTGGAGAACACGGACGGTATTAAATGGGGGTAAGTGGGTACAGTTTTATTTGTAGATGGTACAACTGAAGGGTTCGTATCGTAAGACGTGGATGTGGAAAATTCAGCAGCCTATAAAGTATCTTTACGGCTGCCCGCGTCCACCCTTACCTCAGGTTCGACAAGGTATTGTTTAAATTAAACCTTAAACTTAGGGTCCTCACAACTTGCACGCTATTAATAAAATAATGATGGTAAATATGTTTAATAGATTTAATTTTAAGCCAATACTCTTGACTTGCTCGCCTTTATAGAGTTAAATTGGTATAATGATATATTTATACCTTAAATGATTAAATATATAGAGAAAAGATATGCACAGCCTAATCCTAACCTTAACTTAATCTTATCCTTAGATTTTAAATCGTAACCACACTTAATATTAGAATAAAGGGGAGTATGTAAATCGTATCATATGTACTAAACTATATTTCATACAATCCTATTATATCTACCATGTGGTAAGATATAATTCGCTGTAAAATTTGGCACAATATGCACTGGATCAAATGTTTATTATATTTACTTACAATTAAATAACTCGTAAGGCAAGCTTAAACTCTTGATTCGATAGATTTAAATTAATTGGTTATAAATATAGTAAAAGCAAGCCACGCGTTAAATAACTAAGTAAATAATTATAAATAAATTTGTTTCATTTAGATTGAAGTTGGGTAGATTTATATTTAGAATTAATTAATAAGTTAGTTTTCTTTAATACTTTAAAATATAAAAAGCGCAAAGAAAAACGATAAATAAGGAATGATTGTTATGCTATGATAGGTCAGGCAAAATGAAAGGATCCACCTTTCTTAACAGGTTTTAAAATTTTGGATACTAAGCTTGGATGGTACTTATAGAAAATGACTTTTTTCCGTTCTACCCCAGCAACAAAAAATGAAATTATATATTATTTTCTACTGTAGTTTTACTTGCTGAATTCAATAATATATATCTTATTTTAGAGAAATTAATAACAAAAGAGTTATAGTCCGTTTATTTTATTTAAAAGTAGAGATTCCATTTAAGATTTCAATAAAAAATGTCCTTTCCTTTTTGTCTTCTCCACAGAAATTCACATAAATAAGAATCTATCATATTTCTAGATGTTCCCCAATGTCTCTTGTTCCTTTGTTTAGCTAAATCAACTGTACGCCCTTGACGATTGGTTAGGTTAGGTCGTGATATTTTCGTTAGTTAGCCTTATAAGGTTAACTAAAGAAGGCTGGGGTAGAACGTTATTTCCTTAACTATGTTTATGAAATTCCATTTATCATCCATAACAATATCTACAAAAGAGAAAAAAAATAATAATTATAACCATAACTAATTAAAGCACGAATACTTTCTCTAGAATAAAATATATATTATTGAATTCAGCAAGTAAAACTACACTAGAAATTGTTGCTGAGGTAGAACGGAAAAGATCCTAGAAAATTGTTATAGATTTTGTTCCAAGATAAATCTTGGATAAATAATAGTCAAAATTAAATTGTTGACCAGATTAGATTAATACCAGAATGTGCTTACCTTAGACACAAAACCAACAAATAATTAAAGTATTTATTACTTACAGTCCTCAAAGACTTGATCCTAAGAAACTAGCCTAACCTAACAATTCAATAACTCCTAAACTGAATTATTATACAGTACGAGAAAAATAATTTAGATTTGGACCTTTTCCAGT
Organism: Bathynomus jamesi; assembly: GCA_023014485.1. Lineage (NCBI taxonomy): Eukaryota > Metazoa > Arthropoda > Malacostraca > Isopoda > Cirolanidae > Bathynomus > Bathynomus jamesi. The sequence continues at coordinate 383,764 of JAJOZX010002883.1, read as the reverse complement.
TTGTGTACCGTTTTTCATATAATTTATTTTTGAGAATATTTTTGTTAAAACTAACGAAAATATCACGACTTAACCTAACCAATTATCAAGGGCGTGCAGTTGATCTATTATTAATTATAACATTGTTTGTTTCTGGAATAGTATTTACTATTTACTAATAGATCAACGATAATTGGTTAGGTTAAGTCGTGATATTTTCGTTAGTTTTAACAAAAATATTCTCAAAAATAAATTATATGAAAAACGGTACACAAACTGGAAAAGGTCCTTAGATTTTACTAGATTTTAGATTTTAGACATAATTAAACTGCTAAAGCTTTAAATCAAAGCTAAAAGCGATACTTGTAGGTTATCTCCCCCCCCCCCCCACGCTTGATTTGTCATCGTGGCAAATAGCATGAAGTCGCAGTAAATTCATTCTGGCTGAAAAAGCAATAATTAAATTGTGCAAAGGATTGGTAATAACTACTGAAATAGATACTATTAAATATATAATTTGGCTCATGTAATAATTATTGATACAATTTATTTTTTAAACTAATTTATGGCCGGATTATGAAGGATCGTCATTATAAAGTTAAGGATCGCCTGAAGATCAGGGCCACCAGCCTTTTTTAGTTAGCTTTATAAGGATAACTAACGAAAATATCACGACCTAACCTAACCATTCATCAAGGGCGTACAGTTGACCTAATGATTGGTTAGGTTAGGTCGTGATATTTTTGTTAGTTAGCATTATAAGGCTAATTAAAGAAGGCTGGGGACCCTGATCTTCAGGTGATCCAAAGTTAATGTAAGTTATATAATAAATCAACAACCAATGTGCATCAAACATTCTAGAAAGAAATGCTCGTTTGATTGTTCTGCGTGCGTGCTATTTGCCACGATGACAAATCAAGCGTGGGGGGGAGATAACTTACAAGTACCCTAAAAGCAAATAAATTTCCTAACTGAACACTTTCAATCAGAACAAAACTGGAGACTTCTCACGAAGCAAAGGCTGAGTATAGACTCCTAAGAAACTAGCCTAACCTAACATACGACTTCCGCTTCTAGAAGCTTCGTAGTTGGTTTATACAATTTCGGAAGAAAACGAAACAGTACATATACATATATTATCAGTTATTTAATATTATGGATTTATAGACTCTTTTAGTAGAAGACATAATTATTATGATCGAATATGAATTAATTATTTATTTTCGTTGATTTTGGTTGGTTTGTGGCTATGTTTTAATGGGTTTTAATTGGTTTTTAATATATTTTGATAACTGTTATGCCGTTGGGAGTATATTTTAAGAATTTTTGAACCTACTGTCTAAATATTTTAGACAGTGGAAGGCTGCGGTTCTATTAATGTGTCTCTAACGGTCGACGTTTTTACGCGCTTTGGCGTGGAATGTGTTTCACCGATGTTGCCATGCACCAGCTTTCTTCTCGAAATGACGAGTGGGGGTGCTACGTTTGTCACTGTTGATCGTTCGCTGTCGGGGTTGGTGTCTGTAACCTCAACTACAATAGAGGCCACTCAGAAGTCGCGCTTACGTCGTTACGAGAGCATAATACGCGCACTCGCTCGTAAAAAACAAAGTGTGGGAAAGAAAAAGCGAATTATTGTGCAAAGAGGCGGATCGTTCCTACCCATCTTGTTTTCAAATTTGGCGCCTTTATTGTCTCGTATAATATAATGAAGAAAGTGGTCGTGATTCCACACGAGCTGTATGCTTCGTTACAAAATACAAAGCATCAGGAATCAGTACTACAGTAGATCCGGATAAAAATAGGCGCTTAAAAGAATGGAGAATGAATTGGTGAATCTATTAAACAGTGAGAAGACCTTTGACGAGAAAAGAATTTTATATCAAGAAGCTCTACATATATATCTTCAAGAGCTCGAAGATTATGAGAAGCCTGCCGAGGTCCCCATAGTTTCAGACATAGCACTGATGATGTTGAGCGTTGTGGCATAGGACCTGGGACCGAGGCTAGAGACGAACAGTCAAAGAACAACGAGCAGGCCCGCAACACTTCGAGCATGTATTAAAAAGTAGTCTACCTCATACATTGAGGAATAAAGGGTTAAGGCTTTATAATCTATTGAGTGAGGATCCCATTATACAATGGTCCGATACAGGCGAGGTTGTTGTTGGAGGGTCAAAGGTACAGGGCTCGAACATCATTGATATCGTGCATGATTTGGTGAGAAAGTGGGATAGACCTTAACCAACAGGATGGGGATATATTAAAGCTAGACTACAGCAAATAAACATAAAAAAAAACATTGATAGGTAACCAAAACAAGTTAAAAGATTTGGGGGAAGCAACGCATGTACCACAGCTGAACAAACCTTCGCCCCCGACGGTAACATCTCTGAAGAGGAAGAAGAGGCCAACCACCAACGCACAACCCTACCCGCTCGCCTCTAAAATACGTAAATGGCTAACATATTAAGAAAAAGTTATTATGACATTTCTAATCCAGCCTCCTACGGAGGTGTTAATAGATTGTACAGAGGCGTTTATAATGAGGGCGTAGAGAAAAAAGATGTTGAGAGGTTTTTGCGTGAGTAGGATGCTTATACCCTATATAAACCCGTGAGTAGAAGGTTTAAAACTGCTAAGGTATTAGCAGCCTCAGTTGATTCTATTTGCCAGGCGGATTTAACAGACATGCAGAGGTATTCAGTGTATAATAACGGGTATAGGTATATTTTGTTTATAATAGACGTGTTCTCTAGATACTTGTGGCTAATCCCACTGAAAAATAAATCGCCTGAAACAGTTGCTAAAGCCACCAAAGTATTGATGTTGAAAGAAAACAGGATTCCTGGCTATTTTTATACAGGTTTGGGCAAACACTTTATAGACCGAGCCTTCCAGAACATGTTGACGTAGTTTAATATCAGTTACTACACATCCAATTCTATACATAAGGCATCTTTAGCCGAAAGAGTTCAGCGTACCATAGAGTAAAGGAACGTATGCTTCGTTATTTCACACATACAGATATATAGTTATTCTGGTGCCGCTGGCTTCAACCTACAACCGTTCACGGCATCGCATGACTGGAACATCTCCTAACTTTTAAAAAGAGACCCCGCCATATAGAGCCTGCGGCGAGAAAAGATAACCGTAGAGCACCACCACGCTCTGTGCGTTTCAAAATCAATGATTATATAAGAGTGTCACGAGCGGGGAATAAGTTCGCGAAAGGCTTTCAGCAAGGGTGGAGATTTTTAAAATTAGATCTATGAGGCCTAAAGACGATGTGATAATGTATTACGTTGAAGATTTGAATGGTGAAGAAGTTGGGAGGGCCTTTATGGCGAGGAGATGCAGAAAGTGGTATTTAATTTAGGTAAAAAAGCATTTAAAATTGAGAAGTTTTAGGCTGTAAAGGTATAGGGAAGAGAAAGATGTATCTGGTGAAGTGACTAAAGTACCCTGAAAGCTTCAACTCCTATATAAAAGCTCGAGCAATAATGAAACTTAAGTAGTATACAAAATGATGCCTAACCACTTCTACGTCACAATGCTTAACCACTTCTACGTCACAACATCCTGTCCAGCTTTATAACAGAACTTCATGGACCTATCGATTTGGGGCGTGAATCATTCGAGGTCGGCTTGTGTGAATTTCGATTGACCACCAAGATTTTAAGTATTGAAAAGAAAGAGGTCGTTTTATTGATTCTTAGAAGATTCGATGAGTGTAAAAAATTAGGCAAAACTTTAGATGATACTATGCGTTCAGCTTGGAACGGCGAGTTGCAGTACTACAGTACAAAAGTAACACTAGGACCTAGGCATTATGACAAAGCCGAGGATATTGTGAGGAGTTTAAATGGGAATCTGGAAAGGTCAAGCCTCACCCCCGATTTACTTTTTGAAGTCATAAACAAAGACACACCGGCCCATACTTTGTTGTTAAAATCAACGGCTAGTAGAAATATTAAGGACAATGAACTGTTCAAAATTATACCTTAGGGCCGATATAGCTAGGCCTTCCAAAGAGACACATTTTACGAGTCACAGCATGACTTATTCAGCTTATTGTACCAAATAAAATTAACGAAATAAGCCGCTGGAGGCCCTCGCCCGGGCATGTGTTATGTTCACAGTAATATCGTGGCCCACCAATTTCTTGGGGATACCCAGGCTCGTTTGTTACGCACTGTGTACATTCCCGATCATAGAGGTAAGAGTTTAAGCATTACATATGATAAGCCTCATTATGTCAAAGTTGCACCTAACCTACTATCCAGTATCTCAATATATATATATATGTAAGAACGAATGAGGGGAAAAAGTTTCCATTCGGCTACGGGAGCTTAACCGTGAAGCTCCACTTCCGAAGTGTTGCGACAGAATGACACAGAGGCCATTTTCCGTCTTCCGATGGGTGAGGTACCAGCGTGGAAGTGGCATCGGTTCAATTTTTTCGGCTATAATACGCACAGCTCTGCCCTTACTAAAAAATGGGGCCAAATATCTTAGAAAGAGGGCCCTACAATCAGGACAACACATTTGAAGATAAAATGTCAGGTACAAGACCTAAAGAAGCTTTCAGAAAACATTTACGACGTACAGAGGATGAAATCGTCGAAGATGCGAAGAGAAAAATGCGCGGCGGAGGTTTTAGAAGAAAGAAAAAACAAAAGGTTGCTATAAGATGAAGAAGGCATACTGCACCACGTAGAAAAAGAGGAAAGCTAAGCAGACAAATCGTGGTCTGAAGCGGAAAAGGACTTAAAAAAAGAAACGTTCTAAGCGTATGAAACCAGTCGTGGACTTATTTTTAAAAAACTAATATAAGGTAAATCCGATACAGCTGCCTCTCATAGGTGATTGTACAACTAAATTGGAAGGCTGCTTTAACGGTTGCTATGGCCCATTGTATACACCCCCACAGTTCGGAGAGATGCAAATCCGAGTTAAATCCCTTTGATGTACTTCCAACGCAGACCAGTATTGTGGGGCCCAAATTCGTCACAATTCACCCTCTGAACGCTATTGGATCAACGACGGCGCCGATAGAATTCGTGATTTCTTCGTCAAGGAGTCATTTTTTTTCTTACACTTCCAACGTGTTTCTTTACACTAAACTAAGAATTGTACATTCGGATGGCACAGATTGTGATGAGGGTTACGTAATATACCCTGAAAACAACTTCCTACACACGTCGATAAGTCAATGTGATGTGTACCTAAACCAAACTAACGTTTCACCTGGCGCTAGCCATCATCACTAGGGCTTATTTAGAAACTGTTTTAAACTTTACGAGAGATGCAAAAGAAACACATTTGGTGGCTCAGGGGTATTACACCCCTAACTGATGGACAGTGTAATAAATAAATTTAAAAATTACAAAAAAAGATTTACGATTCGTACGATTTTTTGTCGCAAGATAAGCTGCTTTTGAACGGTGTTAAAATGAGCATCAAAATTACACGTACAGCCCCAGAGATATGCTTAAATCTGAATGGGGTAGGGAGCAATCTATCAAGCCTACTGTTCTACACATTTTAGATACGTGTCTTAGAGTTCGACGCGTGAAGCTATCTGTCACCAAGCAGATGGAAATTGAGAATCGCTTGTTGAAAGATACAGTTAAATATCCAATGAGACGCGTGAATTTAAAAACGCATACCGTCACGGCGGGTGTAACTACCAAGCAGATAGAAAATGTGGCCTTGGGTATTCTCCCACAGCGCTTTCTTATCAGCTTGCTTGATCATAAGGCCATGGTCGGTGAGTATAAGAAATCGGCCTTCAAATTCCAAAATTTCGGTTTGAAAAGCGTAAATTTACATATTAATGGCGTATCTTTGACGGAGCTTTGGAAGTGAATTACTCTACAGGCCTCAAGTTTTCTTTATGCTCACGCGTATACCACAATCTGTCCCACGATATTAATGGGTGTGATGTATTTGGTTCGGGTGTCACTATAGACAAATTTATAAATGGAAGTACACTGTTTGCATTTGATCTATCGGCTGATCAGTGTGGAAGCGTGAGCGCATATTTGAACCCACAGTTCAGTTCAGATCACACGGCAGTCTTGGTGTAAGATTTGAATTTGGTGAAACATTAGCCAACCCTATAAGTGTACTGATTCACTTGGAAAGTCAGAGCGCCATCGAGATTGACAGCTTTAGAAGTGTATCTGGTGATTTTTAAAAATAATGGATGAAATGACGATACGCGAGGTCATGATGCAGGATTGTTTCACGCGAAACATATTCACGCGAAACATATTCGCG